>CAWUFW010022743.1:0-89263 GCA_963921515.1 Calotriton arnoldi | reverse complement strand
GGTAAGGTGGGGGACTCTGCCACTCTCTTTGGGCCTGTGACCCCCTCCCAGCTGAGATTGACTATGGCCATGGGGTGATCTGTTCTGACACCATCAATGTTGGTCACCTGGTATTTAAACTCAGGTAAAAGCTGGTGAGGGGGGACTAGTTTCCCTGCCACCATGGTACCACTAGCCCCTGTGTCCCTAAATGCCACAGCTTTCTGACCATTAATCATTGGCTCCAGTCTGTACCTGCCCATTGCTGTGGGACCCATGGTAAAGGTGGCAAATCCTACAACACCATCAGAGTCAGAGGAGTCTGTTGAGGGGTCCCTGTCTGAACCAGGGCCCACCTCTGTTCCTGTTGCAAAAGCACCTAACTTTTTGGGTGCACTACTCCCAACTGGAGGATTACTACTGGTAGTACCAGGAGGGGGGGTAGTAGTTGCTGGGGGAACATTTTCTTTATTGCCAATCCTGGGGCAACTGGGATCAGATTTCCAGTGCCCAGGCTTTTTACAGACATGGCAATATGGTTTCTTTTCAGGAGAGGAAGGAGTTTGGGACCCACCCCCAGAAGAGGAATTTTGGGGCCCTGTAGTGGACTTATCCTTAGATTTATCCCCACCTTTCTCTTGGGACTTAGTAGAATCTTTCTTCTGGTCACCACCCTGATTTCTAGTTTTCACTCTGGTTCTGACCCATTTGTCTGCCTTCTTTCCCAATTCTTGGGGAGAGGTCAGATCAGAGTCCACCAGATACTGGTGCAAAAGCTGGTTTTGACAATTATTAAGGATCTGCTCCCTCATAATCAAATTGTACAATCCTAAAAAGTCATGCACTTTGTTGCCATGTATCCAACCTTCCAGAGCCTTTGTAGCACAATCTACAAAATCAACCCAGTCTTGAGTCTGAGCTTTTTGGGTGTCTCTGAACTTCAACCTATACTGTTCAGTGGTTAGGCCAAACCCATCTATCAGAGCACTCTTCAAGACTGTGTAATTGTCAGCATCCTCTTCTCTTACAGTGAGGAGCTTGTCTCTACCTTTGTCTGCAAAGGAGAGCCACAAGATTGCTGCCCACTGCCTCTGGGGGACCTTCTGAACTTTACAGGCCCTCTCCAGTGCAGTTATCCATTTGTGGATGTCATCCCCACTCTGGTAGGGAGGGACAATCTTGTTTAGGTTTCTATGGTCATAAGACCTTTCCCTATCTCTAGGGATATTGCTGCCGCCATGGGACTCCTAGTCCCAACTTTCTTTTCTCTCTAAAGAGATCTAGGGACTCCCTGTCTAAGGCTACTTGCTTCCTTCTGAGTTCAAGCTGAGCTTCCTCATATTGAATCAGCCTCTTTCTTCTCTCATGAGAGGATTCCCTCCTATGAGATGAGACAGAGCTCCCTATTGAGGTGCCAGAGTGGTTAGACTCCTGAGAAGGAGATCTAGACTTCCTGGGCACACTCATAATCCTTCCTGGGGGACAAAGAGGGCATCATCCTGATCATCCTCTTCATCTTCCTCAGGAGGGATTGGGTTATCCAGGTCAGGGTCATTTTCACCCTCCTGGCCAGTTTCAGAGGGGGCTGGGGGTATTTCTACCCCTGGTCCCATCCTCATCTTCTGCCCCACCCTCAGCTCCTACCCCTTCAGTCCCCAAGGGCTTACTAAGGTCATAAGCCACCAACAACTCTTTAAGGAGTTGGGTGGTGGGACTTTGGTCTGTCCTTATTTTTCTCAAGTTACATAATGCTCTCAATTCCAAGAATGGGAGTGTATCATACTTGGAGGGTGGAAGCTCAGTGGCTTCCTGCAAGGATTCTTTAGATCCTACCCTTAAAGACATTACTAGTGTGGTGTGGTGTATGCACTACCTACTCTAGTGTGGCCTACTAAACTCTCTTGAGTTGTAGAAAGGGTTGTGCTATCCCTTAACACACAACTCTAAGTTCAGTAGAACTTACTGTATTCTAAGCTTAAATTATATGTACCTTAGGTACCTTTAGTGGTTTTCAGTTGATCAATTCAATTGAGATTATCTGGTAAAACAATAGCAAGCTGGAACCCCACACGCTGCACACCAATGTGAGAAGTTGGCCTGGTATATGCTGTCCACTAATTATAGTGGGCACCTTGCACCAGTCCAAACAACCCTTATTGGAGATAGGTTAAAGACAACCTTATTGAAAGCTATCCTAGTGGTAGCTATGGAGAGCAGCCTTCAGGCTAAGTCTTGCAGGAATGTAAAGCAGCTTGTTTTACCAGTCTATAATCTCTTGAGTGATCAAATGAAAGAGCACCACACCAGGTATATATTCAAAATATATGTATTTATTGCTAAACACACCCCTCTAGTCTCTTTATGAGGCTAGAGTTCGAAGTACATAAGTTAGAAGTTATTTAAACACAGTAATAGCACAAATACACGTTTGGGCCCTAGGGGCGTACCAAACCATATACCAATAAAGTGGTATAAGAACCACGACTGAACTAGACACTAGGCCTAGAGCCTCTAGAAGTGCTTGGACCACAAGGAGCCACCCAAGGTAGTGACACAGGGGACCCACGGGGGACGCGTGCAGTGTAATTACACAACCGCGGTACGCCGTTGACTTCTATGGAGAAAGTCGCGATCAGGAAATTAAAGAAAAGGGACACTTAAAGGAGGACTTGGAGCAAACCCTTTGAGAACTAGTACTTTGAAGAGTCTCTACCCACGGGAGCATCGGAGTACTCGTGTTACCTCACCCAGGGAAGCCGGGTGCATAGGTGCCTTTCGGGGTCGGGTTTCGTCGTCGATTTGAATGGCGATCTGCTGCAAAGTGCTGCTGGCGACCAAGTGGAAAGTGTCCGGGTGGATCCAAGAGTGGATCGGAGATCTGAAGAACCTGAAAGCAGAGGGGACAGAGTCTGGGTCACTAGCCAGTGACCAGGAAGGCGATGGACAGATGCCCACCGATGTCGAGTGCTTCAGGTGCGTTGACGCTCGTCTTGACTCTTCAGCCACGAGGTCCAGAAGGCGTTGTCGGTGACCAGGAGCAGGATTCGGGCTGGTACACGATGTTTGTCGAGTGCTGAGGTATCGGCGACCGGATTGGACCCAACAAGCCTTGGCAACGGCAAGTCTCGATGCAGAGGAAGATCGTCGATGGTGCAGACCAGCAAGGTCTGGGGAACTCACCCAGCAAAGATAAGTGAGGGCAGGCCTGGAGCAACCAGGATGCCCAAGAAGAAAAAGATTGGCCTTCGTTAAGGGCTACTAGCCAACGGGCTAGCAACCGCGAAGGAGCCTCGAGATGTCGCACGTGGATCTGGCTCACAGGACACTCGTGGAGTGGAGGCCAGTGATCTTCGGTGCAGTTGGTGCTGGAGGCTAGGGCTACTCGGAGCCCAAAGCACGACTTTGTGGGAGACCCAGAAGAGGATGCACTTGCAAATGTGCTCGGTGTCCAGGGGTCACGGTCTCACATCACCCACGATAGCTACGGGCCTCAGCTTTGCTGGGGACTCAGGGTAGCCTCAGGGAAGTCTGAGAATCCACCTCTAGTGATGCGAAGACTTCGGCGTCCGACGGGAGCTTCAGAAATGCAGACCGGACAGATGCGTCTTTGGTGCCTGCCAAGCAGGGGAGTCACTCCTTGACCCCAAGGGAGATTCTTCTGTCCTCTAATCTTGAGTAGAGCGTCGAAGGTCCAGGATTCTGTTTCAGAGTTTCGTCCAGGGATAATCTAAAGTCCTAAGGACTGGGTTCCTATACTTATACTAAGTTTAGGGGTTGGACTACTCTGTGGCCCCACCTATGGGTGGGTCAGGGCAGAGGGGTGGCTACACCCCTTTCCCTTTGTCCAGTTCGCGCCATAGCAGGGGCTGCAAGCCCCTGATCCGGTTTGAACTGGGGTATGCACAGGGACACCAAGTGTGCCCCCAGTGCAGGACTTCAAAGCACCCGAAAGTGCTCCCGCCCAGCCCCAATACACATTATCCTGTCTGGGGAGGTGGTCACACCTCCCTGGGACAGGAAACCTATTGTCCAGGCCTCCCCTGCCGGAGTTTCGTCCAGCAGCAGGAGGCCAGACTCGTGTCTGTGGCAGCAGCATCCATTTTGTGATGCCAGGGCTTTGGAAAGAAGTTACCGGCCAGGCCAGGGTTAACATGTCTCTCCCTCTAGAAGGGTGGAATGCTACCCCCGCCGCCAGAATTGGCGGGGGGTAGTATTCCAAGATGTTTGACACCAAACACGACATGTTTAGGTGCAGCCATTCCAAAGTTAGCATTTAACGCGAGGTTATAATACGCTTAAGAGTATATGGTCAGGCTGCACTACAAACAGCATCAAAGAAGGGTCTCCGAACGCTGCAGAGGGGCCCTGCTCATGCAGGGGCACCCTCTCACATAGGAACCACGCACTCTGCCTTCAGGATTGATAAGGCCTGCCATAGGAGTGACTTATAGGTTTATATGTGTGTATGTATATAGTGATATAGGTAACCTATATCACAGTAAGGGGTGCATGCACCACCTTACCCAGGCTGCAGTAGCAGACCTGTGGTGTCAGTTTGGATGGCCTTCCAGGGGTGGCACAATACATGCTGCAGCCCCTGGTAGGCCTCTGAGGTACCTATGCCCTTGGTACATAGTATACCATATACTAGGGACTTATAAGGGCACTCAGATTCCAATCAGAGATGTGCCTAAGGCACATGGAAACCTTTTACAGAGAAAGCAGATAGACTGGGGCCCTGAATAGCAGGATCCCAGTCCAACTAAGTCATAAACCAGCAAAACACCATAAAAAAGTGGGGGCAACCATATAGTCAGATTCCACCTTCCTACAATAATGCTGGTTGCTTAAGAGTAGATTCTATTGGCTGGCATCTCATATCTCTTATTGGGCAAACTTAACTTAAGAATCTTAGGGCCTCATGTATCAAAATAGCATTTTGCGATTACCAAATAGCGATTTTTACCGAATCGCAATTTGGTAATTGCAAAATGCTATGTATGTAAGGTATCACTAAAGATTTTGCAATTCCATAATATTACCTAATAGCGATTCAGTAAATAGCGAATCGCTATTTGGTAATGCTACTCTTACTAAAAGCCCATAGGTGCGAATGATTTTGCATTAGTTAATTTGCGATTACCTAATTGGTAATCGCAAATTAGCGAATGCAAAGCCAAGGGTGCCCGGGGGCCTAAGGCCCCACTGAAGTGCCCCCAAAAAATGTATTGTGAACATGTAACGCTCACACATGCCCTAGGGGCATGTGTGCGCCACATGGCACTTTGAAAAATGCAGCTTTGTGCATTTTTCAAAGTTTGCACTTGGTTACCATTGACTTGAAGTCGATGTGAATTGCATTTTCCTATATACACAGTTTGCATTTGGAAAATGCTTCATACATGTGTTTACAGAATCGCAAATTGCGATTCCCTATTTGCATTTGCAATTTTAGGTAATCACAAAAAATTGCGAATACCTAAATTTGCGACTGCAAAGCCATTCATACATCATGAAAGGATATTTTGCATTTGCAAACGGCCGAATTTGCGATTCACACCATTTGCGAATGCAAATTTTTTTCATTCATGTGGCCCTTACAAGACAGAAGCATGAAACATATCTAGAGGTGAACGGATGTCTTTGGTCTTCATTTAAAAGTAGGTGTAATGTGAAATTTGCAAGAAAAAAATGGCTTCCCCGGATGCTCATCTGTTTTAGAGGCTTTCCTACTAAAGACAGAGACTGAGCCAGTCCGACCATCAGAAACGCCCTTGCAGCAGGCTGGTTCCCTGAGAGCACCAGTGTCATGGTACTGGAAGGCCCCGCCTAGTTAGGGTACCCCACCGCGATTTTACCTGCTTGCGACTCCCCTCTAAGGCATAGCAATCCTGAACAGGAAAAAAAATTTACCTCACCCATACACTAGGAAAAAAATCCCAGCACGTTGAGGGCATTTTAGTTTTTTGGAAACACCCCCGCCCCCTAATTAAAGGGTTTACTTCTGAAACGCATACAGTTGCTGACAAGGCCCCCATGGCATGGCTAGCCAGTTGACATTGCAGAGTTTTGCTCCTGCCATGTCAATGGAAGCCCTCCAGCTGCATCAGTGGCCTTTGTCATTAGGGCAGCAGCTGTAGTGGAACCAGGGTCCAGGAATGGGAGGGGCTTCTTGCAACCTAAATATGACTGTATTTTATGACCTACCAGCAGCAAGGGGAGGGGGTATTTTCCTTGCATGCATTAAAGTCATCGGTGACCCCCACCCCCCCTTCATAAGCCGCTACATGGGGAATATCGAGAACTCTTAATTGTGTGGGCCTGCCACCCAATCTGCGGAGCTTGCATAGGGAAGCCCCGCCTCTTCCGACGTAAAGTGCCACTTGGATCACCAGGGCGTTAAGGGAGGCACTTCTGTTTCTATCAAACCAAGGGGCATATTAGCAAGACCGGCGATAAAATTATCGCCGTTTTAGCGGCAGGAAACTGCCGCTAAAGCGGCGATAATGGGCTTGCTAATATGCGTTATAGAATTCCAATAGAAGCCCAGGTTAGATGTCCTGCACATCTAACCTGGGCTTCTATTGAATTTGAATGATACCGTAGAGTTATACACAAGTCGATAATTTCATTTCACATAGAACGTGGCCTTACTGTCTTTTCTGCAACTTTTCTAACTAAGGAACCTGAAACCTAGAAACAGCTGGGGTTTGTTGACTTGTTTGTTCAATGAAGCCTATTTCCTTTATGTCCCCGTCGCATGTGTTTGCTACTTTGTGTTACATTTCTAAATTCATTGCTTCATATGCAAGAAAAACACATTTGCAATTAAACGACATAGCTTGTGCCAGATTGGCATAGTGCCTTAATGAGGCTGAGTTCTGCGTTGAAAATCTCACCCAGCATCAGTCACAAATATTTCTGAGAGTTTTATGCAGTCACGATACTTCTAAGAGTTCTTTGCAATCGTGAAACAATTGTTAAAAAAATGCCCTTAAAAATTGGAAATTTATGGGTGCATAAATAACTCTTTTTCAGTTTGGGAGTAGGTGTTTCTGTCATTTTTTGGTTCGGTTTCTTTTTCGTCTATTTTGATTCATTGATTTTTCAAAGAACCCTTTTTGTAAAAACCTTTTACAGATATTTTGTGCTTTTGACGTGTCTATTGTATCCAGAACACCCTAGATTTTGTTACAAAAACCTCCACAGGTCAGACCGTTCATATTAAGGACACCTTCTGTAGTATTTAGTTGACCCAGACCAAGATTGCAGCGGGTACGCGGTGGGCTTGATGTACATTTCTGCTATTCCAAACAGGATGGCAGAAGAAGCTATTCATCTAACCACAATAATCGATAATGTAAGTGACATTATATAATACTTAAGGATGAAACAAAACTCAAGCCATGAGTATGCCTAGCAAGTTTTAACATTTAGGTCCCAGTCAAAACTTCCCACTCCTGGGGGCATATTCACAAGGACTTATCTCCGATTTATCTCCACCTTAACTCATCAAAAGTGGAGATAGATTTAACACCCCATTCACAAGCGGGTGCAAACTGCAGACATCGCCAGTATTCCTGCGATAACTGCCCCAAAATTTAACACCACGGTGGACACCACCAACTAACCCTAAAGAGATGCAGAGTAGGCGTTCCCGTGCAAAAACACACAAAAACACCACTACACCACTTTCACAACGAACTGCCAGAACTGCGATGCGAGTCAAAACCACGCGATAAGCCGCGGTAGCAGCAGGTATTTAACACCTGCCTTCAGCTGGTGTAAAGCCGGACAACTACCTGCAGTAGACAACGGAGCCCCGCACACAGCCAAACCCGAAGAACAAACGACGCCATGGAGCTACTCATCATGCAGCTCGGAGCCCCAATAGGGCCACAACACCCACCGCCACCACCCCCAGGACCGCCAACCCCCCCCCCCCCCCCCCGGACCACCACAGAGGCAGCGCAGAGTAAGAAACCGGACCTACTGAAAACGCACCAGTCTCACAGACCTAACGCCCGAGGAAGTCATCGCCCACTACAGGCTCAAAAGGACAACCATCATCTGCATCATGATCCACATCGCCCACAGGTTGACGGTCCCAACCCAGCGGAGAACCAACATCCCTCCGCAGACAAAGCTGCTGGCTGTGCTGCACCTGTTGGCCTCTGGTACCTTCCAACCAACAACTGCCAGAGTCGGAGGAGTCTCACAGCCAGCCCTATCAAAGTTCATCACACCTGTCCTGGATGCCATCATCAGCTTCATACCCCAGTACCTTCACTTCCCCCACACTGCGCAGGAACAGCTGGAGACAAAGCAAGGCTTCTACGCCTTTGCTAGCTTCCCACACGTGTTGGGGGCCATTGACTGCACACATGTCCCACTTTGGCCCCCTGCGGATACTGCACACCACTACTGCAACAGAAAGCACAGTCATTCCATCAATGTGCAGGCAATAGTGGACCACCGGGGAATGTTCACTAATGTCGTCGCAAACTACCCAGGCAGTGTGCACGATTCATACATCTTCCGACATTCCATCATCAACCAGCGCTTCCAGGATGGCATTTATGGAACTGGACTGCTCGTTGGTACGTGCCAAATCAACACACCACACACCTCAAAGCCAGCATCTCACAACGCACAACTGTGGGAATGCACACGTGACCAAACCACATACAACATGTCAATCAACATGCCCACCTACCAGACACGACAACACAACTCCATGGGGATCCTGGGCTTCCCTTCACACAATACAGCTATATCATGGCACCACAGCCACACAACAGCTGAACGTGTGGAGATGCGGAATGCAGTCATGTGCGAAGGATGCAAGTGACCCGTGAATGGGAATGTACACAATGACAAGTGAGGCGTGGATGTGCCTGACAGACATGGGTATGCAAACCACAGATATGTCCATGCAGACATCAACTGCTGGTGACTGGAGAGTAGTGAACAGTGGACGCAACCATGTCACCCCAGGCCGTGGGTCAGATCACGGAAATGTCGCTCGCTGCGTCCCCCCCTGTGCGCGTGAGCGTAGTGGGTGGGCCCGGAGTACGCCAGGCCTGCGCAGGGGTGTGGACAAAAACCCTGTGGTGCAGAGCGTGGTTCCCTCCCGGAAAGGCCAACGTCACTGCCAGGGTGGCGCCTCGCAGTCCGCCACGAGGCCGACGCCGTGAGCAGCGGGGCCTGTGAGCCTGTGCGCCTGCTGCACCCCAGGACGCCGATACCCAGACCAGACCTGCCCGCACCAGCGCTCCAAGGCCGCACTGCTCACCTGCCAACACCGTCGTGTGTCAAAGAGGGCCCACCACGTGCCGGTGCTAGCTCCAAGACCCATGCCCGCGACCTTGGCGGCCTCCTCAGGACATCGCTGTCCTCCGTGACACAGGCCCCCAGGGGTCCCCATTCGTTGACATAACCCACCGCTGCAGCCCGGCTACACTGCAGTCCAGCATGTCCCACATCCTGGACTGAGTCATCATTGATCAATGGCAGGGTCCATGCCAGTGTACGCAGGGGGAGGACTGAGAGGGAGATGCGTCACAGTCCGGTGGTAACACGGATCACGGTTACGGAGGAGGTCAACCAGTAGCAAGGACTGACCTTGTGCCACTAACCCTGTGCGCCGTGAGTGACCGTCAGCCTCCGGCGGGACATCGTTGGTGTCTGAGCCTGTGGCCTGGGGGTTGTCATCAGCAACGGGCAGGTACGGACTTGGTGTCTGGCATGAGTCTGTGGCATTCATGTCCGCCATGTTGCTGGTCACAGCTGGCATGTGCCCTCTGCATCATGCCCTGGGGGTACACCTCCCATTCTCCCCCAAGACACTCTGCGGAAGGCACCTCTGAGACGTTCGAGACCCTGCTCTGCCCTCATGACCCTACCCCAGTCTCCCGCAGGTCAGCGTCCCGTGGCGGTAGGCCCGTGTCGGCCGCTGTGCATCCGGGGCCACTAACCCTGTGTGACTCAAGTCATGCTCCCTTGTTGTTCTGACATTGCATTTCTGAGTGCCTGATGACTGTTGGAGTTGTTGCCAGCACCAGCTACTCCCTGAGGGCTGGCTTACACTCACCCCACACACAGCCAGCACAGGCGTCACTGGATCAGTGGGCCTGCCATCACATCATGCCGAACCAAGTATTGACTCTTTTCTCTCTGCACTGTCCCAGGTGATCAAGGATATGCACTATGCCCTTGGATGATGACACCCCTCCGAGACCCGAACACACCCGCCCAGAGGCAGTACAATGCGGCCCACATACGCACCAGGGGCATCGTTGAACGCACATTTGGCGTGTTGAAGTCACGTTTCAGGTGCCTGGACGTCACAGGTGGAAGGCTCCTGTACAGCCCAGACATCGTGTGCAAGATGATCGTTGCATGTTGTGTGTTGCACAACATTTGTGTACGCACCAATGCCCCATGGATCCCAGTTCCAGAAGTACCGGACGATGATGGGGACGATGGGGCAGGTGGCCCACATCCCACTGCTGCTGCGGCAGGATTGGCCCGTAGGAACACCATCATTAACAATTTCTTCTCATGAGAACATCACATTGTGGCCGTCCCTGGCAATCATGGGACAGTACAAAATGTCCACAAGCACAGCATGTGTGAATAAAACATATTTGCAGGTTACAGGTTGTACTTGTACATTGTCATGTCACAGTTTCCTGATGTGCCAGATGTGATTTGCCATGTTGTGCACATTTGCGGCACTAGTTGTGTCCTGTGTTCTGTTGTGGAGGTGTTGCTGTTTGTACCGGGATGTTGTCAATGTCGAGGTGCACTTATACTTATTTGCGTATGCTGCACGGTGGGTGATTCGCTCCTGCGGCTCTGATTTGTCTGCCACTGATCCCTTTCATGCGGTGTGCCTGTCAGTTCTGTGCTTCCAGGGTGCTGAGATGTTGCAGACTTGGGTAACTTGTGCTCTTTGTCGAGTTGTGACTCTTGGGCCTGATTTGTCCGCAGATGTGTCGTTGACGTCAGGGGTTGTTTGTGCAGGTAGTTGTGTCCGAGTGTGACCTGCTCCTTTTCGGGTGTTGTCCGCACTCAGCCACCTCAGTGTCATGCCGTGTACATTGCCATGATGTTAGGACTGCAGCCAAGCTACTGGTCATGTGGTGTCTCTTGCATTGTCAGTGTGGCTGACGTATGTGCATGTTCGTATGTTCGCACGTGGGCATGTGTTGGTTGTGTGACTGTTGATGTGTTGGGTGGGTGCCCCTTTGGGCACAGGCTGTTTGTGGGACTACTTGGTGTTTGTGTGTGTGCTGGAGTGTTCCCGTGGGATCAGGGACATGAACCAGGGTCATTGTGGGTGTGCAGTATGCCCTGCTTGATTGTGCATGTGTGCCATTGTGCCCATCTCCACCAGTCCCCCCACTCCCAGGTCGCTACGCACCATGTTGATGTGATATTGGGTCATGTTGGGCAGTGTCCAGATCACCAACTCATGTCACCGTCTCCAGATTGGTGAATGTGGCCACCATCTTCTCCATGTCATTCAGCTCCTGGTGTTCTGCTGGCCACCCTCCTCCGGGGTGCGTTGCTGCTTTCGTGTTGGCAGCGGGTTTCTGCTTGGTTTTGCCATTCACATCAGTCCAGCGTCTCTTGTGCTCTTCATTTGTCCTCCACTGCCATGCGGCGGCATTCACATGGTCCGAGGTGGAGTGCCATCTTTGCCTCTTTGTTGCCAATGACACGTTGGAGGTGATGTACAGTTGGTGGTGGTGTTCTGTCTCATCCGTGGTGATCATGTGGTTTTCCTGTAGACTGTACCCCGTCTTCCTCCTCCTCTTCTCATTGCCCTATCACATGCCCTGTATTTCTGGGTGTTCCTCCGTGAGGATTGTGGGGTTCATGTTGTCCTCTGCAGTCGGTCAGGATGCGTCCGTGGTACTCCGCAGTTGATTTCGTTTGTGGTGGCATTTTCCGTATGCTATTCTTGTGCTTTTTCCCGCATTACGCGTGGGTTTTGCTGGCCTCTCGCTGCTTATCGCTGATTTCCTCATCGCGCTTTGGCCCATCGCATGTTTTTTCGCGTTGAGGTTTGTGTTTTTATCACAGTTGCGGTGATTGTATCGCGGACATTGACCGCGTTTTCGGGGGACTATCGATTGGTACCGCCGTGTTGTGAATTCCACGTTAACTCAGGGTTATTTTCCCACGATCGGCTGCGATGTGTAAAGTTGCGTTAACATTTTCTGGTGATATTTAGCACACGTTCTTGTGAATATCCCCCCTGATCTCTAACCAGTGATTCCAAAACCTCAATTCCAACATTCGTTCCTTTCTCTGGACGGGTGGTCGTGCCCGGATCGCATTTGCCAACTGTCGTCAATCCCCATAAGATGGAGGCCTGGGAATGGTAGACCGTCACTGTTACTATAGGGCATCACAGCTGACCGTTATTAACGATTGGCTTAGTGGCGGAGGGGACGATCCAGCCTACCGCGGAGAACTAACTCTGCTAGGCTTAGGCAACATGATGGGTATAGTGTGTGGCACACCCATCCCACAGTCTCTCCCATGTACTACTCGGGTGATATTCCTGTGCTGGAGATTTTTTCTTCGACGTACTGGCTGGGACAATTAACTGGCGCTGTTGACTCCCCCATAGAAAGGCAAGTGGTTACGCCATACAGCAGGATTGGAGGGGTTTAAAAAATGGCATAATATAGGCATCATGGTTCTAGGGGATGTGTGGGC
Source organism: Calotriton arnoldi (assembly GCA_963921515.1). Lineage (NCBI taxonomy): Eukaryota > Metazoa > Chordata > Amphibia > Caudata > Salamandridae > Calotriton > Calotriton arnoldi. Next base: position 76,549 of record CAWUFW010022743.1, on the reverse strand, counting down.
AGGGGGTCATATGCAGATGTACCAAGAGTTACAAGAATGCTACCAACTATCCCGGGCACAATTTCATAAATATCTACAATCACGCCATGCCCTCACTGCCAACATCCCTTCGGATACTGACATTCCCGAGTTCAACACCCTCAAAGCCAAATTATGAGCTGGAACTATTTCTCGGGGCGCTATCTACCAGGTTTACCATTATCTAATCATTAATGCCCTTTGCCTGACTGACACACTGAAACAGAGGTGGAAGGCGTGGATAGGGGAAATGCAGACACAGATTGGAGAGAAGCTGGAATGGCCCCCCGAGTGCTGGCCATCTCCAACCGCTTTAAACCCATCCAGCTAAATTACCTTCACTTGACTTACATGACTCCTGTGCAACTCCATAGAGCTGGTAGAACCCCCCAGGCCACCTGCTTCGATTGTTCTGCGTCCGACGTTGACCTTTACCATGTGGTGGTTCAATACTGGAAGAAGATAATGCAAGAACTCTCATGGGTGCCTGACTGACCCCTGGATCTTACCCCTACAGTGTCCCTACTGGGCATACTTGAGGATCTTGGTGGCCCATGGGCAGAATGGACATTCATTGGGTTCGCCTCTCTGTTTGCTAAGAGCGATATTGCCCGGAGGTGGAATTCTTCGCAGGCCCCCTCATCGGTGGAATGGAGGCTGGGAGTGGACTGGTGTGTCCAAAAGGAAAAACCTATCTATACCATATTGGGCTGCCCACAGAAGCATGGGAACATTTGGGGGAAAAGGTGGGAACACTATGGTTTTGATCTTTAAAATCAGACTTGTGTCTATTTGCAATGTGGTACTCTCTAAATAATGGTGCTGTGCATGTTCTGTGTGTTGTTTAGAAAACAATAAAGCTTGCTAATTAAAAAACAAAATGTAGGCTCCAGAAATCCCTGGGGAAGTCTTTCTCCCTGGCTGTATCCTCCTGCTTGAATATCTGCACCAGTAGATAACTGCAGCAGTTGCAGTTTAGAAACTAAAACAAGCATTGGCAAATCTAATAGGTCTGGCGTTGGCCACTAGCTATTTGACAATGTTTTTGTCATGGTTTTTGCAAAACTTTATTGGTCAGGAAGCTGCCGGGCCCTCATTAAATCTAAAACAAATTGGCTAAAGGCAAAAAGTTTTTCTGTTCTCTAAAAAGTATCCATTACCATGGTACATCGGGCACTGAAGGGAACTACCTTGTGTGTGGATGTGCTCCTTGTGAAAGGGCAGCATGCTGTAACTCATAGTGAAGTCAATAAATAGCTCAAGTGGGCTAACATTGCCCCTTGATGAAGGCTGGAGTAGATGTAAGAAATATATGAATGACACAGTCACAGACTTATGGATAAAGTCTGGCTGAAAACCCCTATAAGTAACTATGTTATACATACTTTTAGTAAAATTAAAAGGTCTTGGCTGCACAAACCTAAAACGTTATTGGTCTGGCATTAGCTGCTAATCTAGCCTTTGAGAAAGAAGCCAAAAAAAAAAAATAAGGAAGGAAAGAAAGAAAAAGGAAGAAAGGCAGAGAAAAAGGAAGAACAACAGAAGAAAAAGGGGAAAAAAGGAATGAAGGAAGGAAGGAAGGAAGGAAAGGAGGAAGGAAGGAAGGGAGACAAAAATGGAAAGAAGAAAGCCAAAAAGGAAGAAAGGAAGGAAAAAGAAAAGAAGGCAAAAAGAAGAAAGAAGAAAGAAAGAAAGAAAGAAAGAAAGAAAGAAAGAAAGAAAGAAAGAAAGAAAAAAGAAAGAGAGAAGAAAAGAAAGAAGGTGGAAAAGAACAAAAGAAGGAAAGATGGAGGGAAAGAGGAGAAAAGAAAGAGGGACAGATGGAAGAAAAGAAAGGAAGAAAGAAGGCAAAATGAAAGAAAGAAAGAACAGAAAGAAATGAAGATAGTTGGGAAAAAAGAAAGAAGGAAAAAACAGAAAGAATTCAATATACAGAAAGAAGGAAAAAGAAATAAAGAAGGAAAAATTGAAGAGACAAGGCAGAAGAAAGAAGACAAAGAAAGAACAAAGGAAAAAATCCAAAAAAGAAAGAAGGAAAAGTAATAAGGAAAGAAGGCAACAAAGAAAGAAGAAAAGAAAGAAGGAAAAGCAAAGAAGGCAAGAAGTAAAGATACAAAAAAAGAAAGAAAAAGGGAAGAATGCAAGAAAGAAAGACTCAAAGGTGGGAGAGAAAGAGAAAGAAGGAAATAAAGGCAGGAAATAAAACAGGAAAGAATGAAAAAAAAGTAAAAGAAGGCAAAAAAAAAAGAAAGCGAAAAAATAATGAAAGAAGGCAAACAGGAACAGAAGAAAGGAAAAAAGAAAAGAAAGAAGACAAAAAAGAAAAAAGAAGGAAAGAAAAATGAAAAGGTGAAAAAGAAATAAAGAAGGAAAGAAAAAAGAAAAGGCAAAAAAAGAAAAAATATGGAAAAAAGACAAAAAGAAAGAGAAAAAAGAAAGAAAGAAGGAATGTAAAAAGGAAACAAAGAAACGGATGAACGAAGATGGAAAGAGGGAAGGAAAGTGGGTTCACAGTATAAAATATCAGATACTAAAACCTAAATTACACCTCACCTATGTTTAAATAATTTTAAATAAAACTGTTACAAGTGTCCTGCAAAATTTAACAGGATACAGTTTGGTTTTCTTCCTGGGCAAAGTTTATAAAAGAACCATTGATGAAACAGTCCAGGAAACTATATGGTATAGTGTGAAACAGAAGCAACCCACTTCAGCAGGAATTTACAACAGCACTGGAAGGAGACAGGAACTGATAAAGCTGGAATGTTCCCTGCGTTCACTTCAATGCATCCTACTATCACATCAAGCAAAACTGGCACTCTAGTGAACACCATTGTGTGCATGTCCACCTAGTGAAAGAGCAAAATGCAGTCACTCAAAGTAATGTTAACCAGCTTAAGGAGGCTGACCCACTGCCTAGTGAGTAGAAGCAAAATGGTAATGACACAATAACAGACCAATGGGTGAAGAGAGTGGCCGAAAGCCCCTTTAAGTAAGTATATTATACATATCATTTTAGTAAATCAAAAGGTCTTGGCTAACACCAGACCTAAAAACACCTTTTTCTCTTTTTTTCATAATCTAAGTTTGTCCTGTTTATTACTGCAATGTTTTTCTTTATTTCTGTTTCATAGGGCAACCATTTTTCAGGTCTGGCGTTAGCCGAGACCTTTTGATTTTAGTAAAATTATAGATATATATTATACTTACTGGGTTTGGTGTTATCTAAGGGCCTTATTATGAGTTTGGTGGTGTGGGAGCGGGACCGCCCGCTACTGCACTGCCAAAACCATGCAGGAACCGCCCGCCAGATCAGGAGTTTCCTCCTGTCTGGGGGTGGTTCTTTGGCGTTTCCAGGGTGGTGCCTATGAAATAGGCACCGCAATGGGATTGTCAACATAACATAACATAACATGTGTATTTGTAAAGCGCACGTTCACCACTACGGGTATCTTGGCGCTGAATAACAGATGTTTTGTTGTTACCCAACTCAATGGTACTCATTTTATCGACCTCATATGGATGAAAGGCTGAGTGGACCCGCCGGGATTTGAACCTGTGACCATGAGGTCGAACACAGGCCCCTGCAGTAGACGCATTAGTCCACTGAGCCACCAGACCCTGTCAAAGTCAGTACCTTCATGGCATGGACTGCTGCAGTCTAGGCCGTGCAGGTACTGGGGTGCATGCACACAGGCGGACACATGTTGTGCCCCCCTGTGTGCATCCACATGGCATGGGGTAACATGCGGCCCTGTTACCACCACCACACTTTTCATGGCAGTCGCACCCCCATTAAAAGTGTGGCAGTGAGGAAACTCGTAATATGCTTGGCGGGGTGCAGCGGCCCCGCCAAGCATATTGCAGCCTCAAGACCGCTGCGCCACCGCCAGGGATCTCTGGCGGTTGCGGTGGTCCCAGGGCGGCCCAACCGCCCTGATCCTAATAGGGTGGTCAGAAGACCGCTGTGCCCCCGTGAGTCTGGGGGTCCAATGACCGCCAGACTCTTAATAAGCCCCTAAGGCCTTTTAATTTTATTAAAATTATATACCTACTTATGGGTTCATCCGTTGGTCTGTTATTGTTTCACTTTCACTTTAACCCACCCCCTACAGCATACTGTTTGGGCCAGTGGGTCTGCCCACTTCAGCCATTGGTTAACTTCACTATGAGTGACAGCATTTTTCCCATTCACAAGAAGCACATCCACACACAAAGTTGTTCTCTTTAGCACAAACCACAAAAAAAGTGTGTGCTTTTGAATTATTATTGTGCTCGGCAATGGAGCTGTACAATTCCACTCACAGTGACACTGCAGACCAGACACCTGTCCTTCGCTTATATCACTGTTTCTCCCTTCCTCGCCGCTGCAACCACTAGGAAAGAGCACGTTGCTCCTTGGTGATGAAAAGAGCGACCGAGCTTCAAAACAAAACAATTCTAGGAAGGCTATTTTGAAGCTTCATGGCTCTTTCATCATCACTCTGGTGAGGCGCACAAGGCTGCAGACTGCCCCAAAGCTTTTTTGAAGCTCCGCTACTTTATTTGTTGAGGTCTGTCACATGTTGCACCAGGTCTGGGTAGTGTCTCCTACCCATGCAGTGGTCTTGTATGTTTCCATGGTGAACCCAGTGGAGTAGCAAACGTGTTTCCTGCCCGGGGCGGTCCCGCAGTTCTCCGCCCAGTAATGGCCGGTGCGTGCAGGTAAGAGCAAGGGAAGTGTAGGGGTGAAGTGCCGCTGCGCCGCCCTCCAAAAAAGAAACATCCGGTATGGACCGGCCCCCCCCCATCTAGGGTGACCAGACGTCCCGGTTTTCCCCGAACGGTCCCCGTTTTCAGAGCAGTGTCCCGACACTTTGCTCCAAATTACCGAAATGTCCCGGTTTTTGTGTAGTGCCCGGGTTAATCAGAGAAATGTCCAGGTTTTTAAATAGTGCCTCGCACTAAAAAAAACGGAACATTTCTCTGCTTACTGTTTTGAACACCGAGACACTATTTAAAAACTGGGACATTTCTCTGTTTAACCGGCACTATATTGGGTAACAGATGCTCAATGGGGAATTTGTAAGCACTAAAAGGGTCAGGTGTTTAAGTGCATCATGAAATCCACGAATTTTGCAGAATGCAGGATGCAACTCTCCATAAATCAATACTTTTCTCTTCCCTCTGCCAGTGTTTTTAAAGAGGATCAAAGCACCAGGAGATTGTGCTATTACGAGGGACTGCCATTTCAGTGCCAGTGAAAGAAACAATGCCCCGTTTTTCCAAAAGTTTTTTTTTTTTGCCTTTAAAATTTAGCATTGTATGTGGGCTTTACTCAGTTACTTTGCCTGTGCAGCGGTTCAGACTCGAGGATCCGACACTGGTCTTTGGTATCTTACCGGAGGTCCTCATTTTCTGGATTTTTCACAAGTGAGACACTGGTTCTATATACACTAGATCAATCTTCTATTTTTACTGTAATGCCACAATGACCAATGATGTTTATTCTTTATATTTCTTTACATGTATATGAAGGGCAGCTACACGGGTATTAGTCTTTTATGTCTATTTGTCACGTGCACTGTTGCAGGGCATATAAATGTGAAGTTGTAATGGCGCCCGTTGTGTGAACAAGGCCAGTTTCACGGCCGAAACGCGATACCTGCAACCCGTATCACTTGAATAAAGAGCTGCGATGGGAATCCGTGCTGTGTCTGTCCTATTTCCTTCAGAGGGGCAGGTTTTTAATATATATATATATATATATATATATATATATATATATATATATATATATATATATATATATATATATATATATATAGATTACATATATATATACATGATTATATATAGATATATATATGATTTTATATATATATATATATATGATTATATATATATATACGGCTGTCATTGTAGTCCTTTTTCTATGACAGCTGTCAAATAGTCCTACTTTTATGTTGGCGGTTAATGAAAACTATAGTCCTACTTCTATGTCTATGAACTGTCCCGGTTTTTTGTTTTGAGAATCTGGTCACCCTACCCCCATCCCAACCACGCCACAGGGTGAACCCGCAGTTTATCTCAGCAGGAGGATCAGAGCATTCTTCGCTGTTAGGGAGACTTCCATTTCTGGTATATTTTTGCTTGAGACTATGGGGTTATGTCATGTCTGTGGACAGTGCTTAATCTGTAAAAAATAAGTGCCAGGGCCCTCGTCATGAGGCCACTGCAGCTTGCACCACCCATTGCCACTGCCAGCGCTGACAATGACAGAACCAACACAACTACTAACCATCATACTGCTACAAGTGTGACAATCAGGGCCGGCTCTAGGGCGGTGCGATCGGTGCCACTGCACCGGGCGCTGACTTGAGGTGTGGGCGTCATTTTTGCAAGAATATTAAATTTTTAAAAGCACCTGCTGCTGCGTTCCTGGCCTCCAGCAATCTTCAGGCATCAATTAAAATGTCAAGATAACTCCGGTAATTAATCATCGTCTTCCTGGAAAGAGACCGGAGGTTTGTCTAGCGGAAGTTTTGACTCATCCAAAGGTAGTGCATAGGGTTAAAATGCATGCTGCTAAGAACGTGTACCATGCAGATCACAAAGTGCATACAATGTAAATAAGCCAGTGGGTTACTGCTTCTGTAAAAGAGCTTTTTGTTACTTGTAGTTTATAATTCAAAATCCATTTTGGTGAAATACGCTGAAAGCGATCGCGCGTCTTTACAATTGAAAATTGATGAACTTAACAATGAAATTAGTGCTGTGGAAACTCCGGCTAACTGTGCCAAATACCGGGAAGATATGCAAGCTAGGCTACACAAAGAGGAGGAGGTAATAAAAAAACGGAAGGCATACAAATTTCAGCGAGATAAAATCGATTTCCAGCAAGGGCGAGTATTCACCTTCCCTAAGAAATTTGATGCCATTAAAGCCTCCAAGAACCCAACACTGCGGCTGCCTGCAGAAGCCGGCACGAGTACCAATACAACTCCTCAACTGGCTTCCTCACTATCTGATCTCAGCTCGCTGCCTGACAGTGAATCGGATACTGAACAAAGCAGACAGGCTGCAAGATTGGGGTTTACCAAATTTTCCCTAGCGCAAGAGGTGGACTGCTTGCGACAGGACCGACGAGAAACCTTGCGACCCAGGAGGACAAACATAAACAATGTCAAAGAAACAACCAAAGGCGCAGGCAATGACGCAAATCAAGCAATAGATGGCAAATCAAAAAGAAAAACCAATACCAACAAAAGATGGAACAAGAAATGAGTTTTCAAAATGGCGAGATTGACCAAGTAGGGTCAACATTAACTGTAATAAATCTCACTGATATCCATCTAAGCCAAGCAGAATTGCGTGTACTATCTCTTGGTCTCACCTACAGCCCAGCAAGCAATTTCAATTATGCCAAGACACGGATAGATCTGTACAAATATACTCGCAAATTGAAACTCCGCAAATATTTTATGTCTAACAAGACGGTATACAAGACTGGTACAGGACAGGCCTCTGGTACCACGCAAGTTTTAAGTGCCAATAACCTAGAATTGTTACAAGATTTACAACAATTGAACGATGAGATCTCAGGTCCTGGCATCAATGATGATCAGATTAATTTGAACATTCCTGGAAATACCAACTTTAAACCAAGATCCACCTTTACACCCCTGATGTTACATGATAACATTGAAATTTTTCATGAACTTTCTGTTGCAGAACTTAAAAGACTCTACACTGCCACAATGCGTGATAACTACAAGCACACATCACCTAACAACTGTTACTTTTAGCTTATCAAAAAACTTCAGGCCAACGATAACATCATAGTTCGCCAGTCTGATAAAGGTGGAAATGTGGTATTGTGGCCCAGAGATTTGTATCTAGAGGAAGCCTACAACCAGCTAAATGACCATCAATGCTATAAGAGGTGTGACATAGCCACTGTGAAACAGGCGCAATTTGATTTCTACACACAGCTGGTGGCCTGGAGAAGCGCAGGATTACTTAGTCAAGATGAACTGAAATTTCTCAAAAATGAGCATCCAGTAATCCCGGCAATATACTTCATCCCTAAGATACACCAATGCGCTGAGAAACCCCCTGGCAGGCCCATAATATCGGCACGCAATGGGTTGTTGTAAAATACATCTATCTACATCGATGCCTTCCTACAGGAACATGTGAGGGCTTTGCCCTCTTTCGTCCAAGATACAGGTGACTTCCTGAGGAAACTGGAAGGGGTGGTATGGGATTCCTCCTACTGGTTGATCACGTTGGATGTTACATCACTCTACACTAGCATATACCATCAGGATGGTTTAAAAGCTATTAACCATTATCTAGGAAAGAGGCCCATCCAAATGTTTAATCTTAACAAGATGCTGATTGCTATGATTGCTACATGTTTGAATAACAACTTTTTCATGTTTTTTAACCAATTCTTCCAGCAGGTTAGAGGTGTGGCCATGGGGGCCTGCTTCTCCCCTAGTTATGCCTGCCTGCATATGGGAAGATGGGAGGAGCAGGTCCTCTATGGCGAACATCATGAAATCTTTACCAGACATGTCATTCATTGGTATCGTTATATCGATGACATTTTCTTGATCTGGCAGGGTACCAAACAACAGGCCTTAGACTTCATCGATTTGATTAATGTAAACAAGCTCAATCTCCAGTTTACAGCTAACTTAAGTCAGGATTTTGTCTGTTTTCTAGATGTAGAGATTTTCATTAAAAGTGACAGACTTGAGACCCGGCTATTCAGAAAGCCCACGGCTGGCAATACTGTCTTACATGCCGCCAGTCACCATCCGGCACACTTGATACGCAGCATCCCATATGGTGAGATGTTGCGCATCAGGCGCATCTGTAGCACTGATTCTGAGTGCTCTTTAGCACAGGAAGCCAGCAAATCTAGATTTTTGGCTAGAGGATATGCGGCTTCCATGATTGACAAAGCCATCACCAAAGCCAACCACATTCCTAGGCAGATGGTCTTGCAAAGCAAAACATCCAATGTTGTATCGGTACAAGTTAAGGAGCCCACTAGACCTATTCTAACTTATAATCGCCAGCACCAGGCACTTCGGAAAATCTTTAAGAAAAATTGGAGCCTGGTACGGAATGACCTTGTCATTGGGGATCTAATGGCAGCTAGTCCTGAGATTACATTCAGGAAAGCACGTTCCATGAGCGATTCTCTAGTGAAAACCAGCCCTGAGTTAGTCATTAATAAATCATGGCTCCTTTCCAGTAAGGGCTTCAGAAGATGCACCAGCTGTAAAGCCTGCAGACATGGTGTTAACAAAACAGAATATAAGATCCCCTTCTGCGATGCCCCAAGACCAATCTATAGGATGTTTACATGCAAGACTGATTTTGCTGTCTATGTGCTGGAGTGTCCGTGTGGCCTGCAATATGTTGGTAGCACCAAGCTACAGGTCCACAAACGGATACTCCAGCACATTAGGGCAATCAGTGGGAGCGATGCATCCTACCCAGTGGCTCGTCATTTCAAGGAACACCATGACAACAAGAGTGAGCTTCTAAAATATTTTGTCATCGACTCAGTGTTGCCCCTCAAACGAGGAGGCAACCGTGAAGCCCTCTTGCGATTTCTGGAGACTAAATACATCCTAGAACTTGACACTAAGACGCCACTGGGCTTAAATTCCAGCGAAGATTTTTATACATGTCTGTAAAATGGCTCCCATCGCTATATTACTGCACTAATTCAACATATCTTTTAACATCGGCCTTGCCCCTTGAATCCATGAAATTTTAACTTTTTTAACACCATTTTTTATTATTCCATGCACTTTTTGCACTTTATTCGCACTAACACTTTTTATCTGGACATAGTTCTATTTTGTCCACTAGGGCATACAGTGATGATTTCTAACACATACGACTGCTGCACCTACAATACTTTAGCAGTTCTTCATGTACAAACATTGTGATTTAAGCAGATATTGCCATCTGTGAACACATGATCCGTGACCAAATTCTTCTATCAGGTATTTTAAAACTCTTTGACATGTGGGTCCCCTCTCATGTTTATTACAAATAGATGACAACCATTTGATGTTCTATTTTTGAGTGGTGGTCCATTAGACTTGTTACAAAGTAGCCTGATGTGTCCTTCATGTGAATCTTAACCCACTAGGGTTTTATTTTTCTTTGCGCATTTTGCACAACAGTGTTTGCACTATGTTTAAATGAGATTTTTATAACAAAATGTTTTAAAAAAAATCGTTTTTACTGCTTGTACTTTTAAATACTGATTAATTACACATACAAAGTGTTCTTAAACAAAAAGTATTTTTAAGCTATTTATTGCGGTGCTTTGTGTCGAATGGCCATCTATTCTGATATGGTAAAATATTTTTTCAATGTCCATTGTTGGTGTAGGCAACCAATCACGTTGTGTGTTACTCTGCACTTTGCACTTTAAATGTTGGCATACTACTCACAAGGCGCTATGTGAACAAGGCCTCTGGCAGGCTGAAACGCGTCATGGCAGGCATGCTGAGCTTCAAATAAAAATACTCACTTGCACTTACAGCTGGGTCTGTTATCGTCTGTTCCGGTTTCCAAGAGATTTGGGATTTTTGGGATCTTTGTGGCGAAACTTTCGGCATATATATGATTATATATATATATACGGCTGTCATTGTAGTCCTTTTTCTATGACAGCTATCAAATAGTCCTACTTTTATGTTGGCGGTTAATGAAAACTATAGTCCTACTTCTATGTCTATGACTGTCCCGGTTTTTTGTTTTGAGAATCTGGTCACCCTACCCCCATCCCAACCACGCCACAGGTGAACCCTCAGTTTATCTCAGCAGGAGGATCAGAGCATTCTTCGCTGTTAGGGAGACTTCCATTTCTGGTATATTTTTGCTTGAGACTATGGGGTTATGTCATGTCTGTGGAAAGTGCTTAATCTGTAAAAAATAAGTGCCAGGGCCCTCGTCATGAGGCCACTGCAGCTTGCACCACCCATTGCCACTGCCAGCGCTGACAATGACAGAACCAACACAACTACTAACCATCATACTGCTACAAGTGTGACAATCAGGGCTGGCTCTAGGGCGGTGCAATCGGTGCCACTGCACCGGGCGCTGACTTGAGGTGTGGGCGTCATTTTTGCAAGAATATAAAAATTTTAAAAGCACCTGCTGCTGCGTTCCTGGCCTCCAACAATCTTCAGGCATCAATTAAAATGTCAAGATAACTCTGGTAATTAATCATTGTCTTCCTGGAAAGAGACCAGAGGTTTGTCTAGTGGAAGTTTTGACTCATCCAAAGGTAGTGCATAGGGTTACAATGCCTGCTGCTAAGAACGTGTACCATGCAGATCACAAAGTGCATATAATGTAAATAGGCCAGTGGGTTACTGCTTCTGTAAAAGAGCTTTTTGTTACTTGTAGTTTATAAGTCAAAATCCAAATATAGAACATTGAGCTATTAACTGTCATCAAAGAGCTGCTGCAAACTGCAAGGTATATGTTAGCGCTATATTTTTTTGCCCAGTCTTTCATTATCCTAATTTTCCCAAAAGGGTTCATTTGGGTAGAAAACAATTCTTATTATTAAACAGAACCCTAATAATGGTTTTACGTTTTAAATTCGGAATTTGTGCTTTTCCAGAATATTGAATCTTAAACTATATTGCCTACCAGTATCGATGACGTCACTCCTACACTACACCTTGCAGTCCTGTCTGATGTAACATTTCCTATGCACTGATTTACACACATGATTGTCTCTGTGCAATGTGTGTGTGATGTAAAGTGCTCTGACACCCTACACTGGTATGCATGGTGCTATAAAACTAAATTAATCTGAGAGACAGTGGTTATGGAGACTTGAGGGGCACTGTTAAAGGGTGCTAGTATGGGATGCCGTGGCAGAAGTGGCCATTGGGGGGGCGCCAACAAACATTGTCGCACAGGGCGCCACCAGTGCTAAAGCCGGCCCTGGTGACAATTCAGACTATTGCAGCCCCCCCCCCAAAGCTATAAGAATGGTTTGGCCAGCAGGTGTTACTCATTTTAAATGTATAGTGAATTAATAAACAACTGTTGTTGTGTTCATCTCTAAATTAGACAAACAGCGCCACCATGTGGCAGACTGTCATAAGTGCCCGTGTTGACAATTAAGTGCCAGTGCTCAGCACTGGAAACCAACAGCTCAAATTAAGCACTGACTGTGGAGCAAATCAGAAAGTTAGCACTCAAGCTCACTGGTGAGGTAAATACATTTTTTTCTCCATTTTGTGGTCCTCTCTATGCCAGCGCGCCCCAGGGCAGTACAGTATTGCCTATTTATACAGCGCCTCTCAAAAGGATATGCATTTATTTATTATCATGGTAAACGTTATGTGACATGCACATTTATGGTTTCTTTTTTTCCCTCCATGTGAGTAGGAGGACCAGAGCATTCTCCGTTGTCATGGCAACTCCTATTTTCGGAATGTAGTTTCTTCTACAACCGAGTGCATGTCAGGGAAGAGGTGTGGCACCACGGCCAGGGCGACTGACGCTGGAATCTGGGGCTCACGGTTCGATCCCCGGCACCGGCGGCAGGTCAGCCCAGCACCATGTGACTCTGGGCAATAGCTTGCTTAATCTTCCCAACGGCCCCCAGCGCTGGGATGCCTTCGGGTAGCTGTTCGCGCTTTACAAATACTGGATTTTGCAGTGTGGAGCTAACCTCTCTTCCTGTCATCTGTTTCCTACACATAGCGCTTTGAAGTTCAGAATCCTCCATTGTCTGGAGTTGTCATTAATGTATCTGATGCCTTCTCACCACGAGACCCTGATTGAATACCAGACTGTCACTACTGATAGGTAGCACTCACACACGCTTCACACTAGCAGTCTCACACCACCCACTCCACTCTCACATCCTTCACAGGCTAGAACCACTCTCACACACCCCTCACATGAGTAGCCACACTGAAACTCTAGATTCACACAGCCAACTCCACTCTCGCACCCCATCATACTAGCAGCCTACCAGTTGCACAATATCGAAGTACTCTCATAAACTAGCTGGCTGCACACTTCCAACAGCACTCACACACTCTGCACAGACTAGCAGCTTCATACTACTAGCAGAACTTTCAAGTCCTTCACACAAAAGCTTCACAGACAACCAGAAGCACTCTCACACCCTTCATAGACTTGCAATAACACACCACAGACAGCACTCACACACTCCTCACAGCGTAGCAGTCTCACACTACCAAACATCGCTCCTACTCTTCACAGACTAGCAGACACAGGCTCTCACAGACCCCTCATACCAGCAGTATCACCCTGCTAACAGCACTCTCACACTGGAAATCGTAAACTACAGACAGCACTGTTATAACCCTAAGAGAAGCAGCCCCAAGCAACCAACTGTGCTCTCACACATCTCACAAACTAGCAGTCTAACAATACTGACTGCACTCTCACTCCCCCTCGCAAACTAGCCACAAAACCAATAGGTCTAGCTAAATGTGCATTTCCAATAAATGGCTGAATTTGTGTTTGTGTCACTGTGAATGGACAAGTGGAGATGTGAGATGGTGGATGAATGGGTGGATGAATATTTACTTACATCAAAGATGATGCAGACATGGATAAAGGAGTCCATGCATGGAAGCATCTAGACACTGTTCGTTATGATCAGACAAAGATGATTGACTGACTGCAAGGATTTGGAATGAGTGACTGAGTGCGCAGCTGGATGAATGAGTGCCGAATGGAAGCATCCAGGTACTTCTTATTATACGCCAGATCTGGCTTGCCAATGCTTGTTGTTCTGTGTTTCCTGTTTATAATTCATAATGTATATGTGATTTTTCTATGCAAAACACTCTGTTGCTTTTGTCTGGTCCAGGATAAATACTTGCAAGAAGTGAAATACATAAAACAAAAACACCAAAGCCGCCATCCATGCCACCCAAAACTGTTTTTCTGTGCTCCACTCACTTCCAACAAGAACATAACCATTACCATTTTACTGTAAAAATATTCTAGAATCGAAGACTTATGCACAACCACTCACCTTCTACTGTTGCAGAAATGAATAAATAAATAAAACCACAAACATTTTCACAAGATTCGTGTAGACCGAGTGCACCCACCCAGTGTTTGCCAAGAAGTCTCCCTCCCCCGCATGGCCACCGCACCGCCACTCTGAGGCCGTACTGCAATGGACAATCAATAGCGCCTAAAGCGTGCCCTACTTGGCTTGGCCTTGTCTTATGTAAGATCCCTGGATGGCACAGAGCCAGGCCTTCTGTACACCACATCCAATATGATCTTGTCAGTGTCCAGGCTGAAGACTGCACTCAATAACACATATTTAACTGCGGTGTTTTATTCACATCACCAAGAATGTTAAGCCTTCGACTTGCAAACTTCAGACAATCTCACAAATGTGTTCCTCTTGGCCTTTTATAAACATCAGCTCTCAGGTTTCTCTAAAACCTGTTAAGTGATCTCACCATTGCCAAGTACCTGGTCTTTGCCTCCGACCTGGCGGGTGTTCAGAGGCTCAGACAATGGCAGGGTTGTGAGCACAGACCTGCTTTCTTCCCTGTGAATTCTTCCTGAACTCTGTGTACTGAACATTTCAAACACATTAAATCAAAATATGATTTGTATGAAGGTAAAAAGGTTGTAAATCATTTAGGATTCAGGTATTTCTGACCCAGACTTGTAGTTCAACTGAAGGACCTGACCTGTAAGAAGTTACTCAGAGGGAGATCTAAAAGTGAGTTCCAAATGTATCTGGTGTTTTAAGAGTTAGGGTATTGTTATAAATTGATAATGGGGCTTTTGGAAAATGTGTTTCGCCATCAGATTTCCGAGCTTTGGTCAAGCTTTTGTGGGTGTTTTTATGAATTTGTATTTATAATGAACCACATTAATTTAGAAATCTAGGGTCAAATTTTGAGTTGGGTGGTAAAGGGAAATCCTCTCATTTCTTGAGAAAACACTACATTTATGTCTGCTACTGCACCATCGCTTTGGAGTAGGAATCACACGATGCACTCTCCACCAGAGGTAGCCCATCCCACAGAAATAGGAGGACTTGATATTTCCACCAAATTCTCAATCAAGCCTTACCTGGGTAACTTCGCTTATCACGTCTGTCATAAGTCAGCAGTTTGGACACCAATAAGGTGAATATCGGAGCCTAGATTTACTGTGATTTCAAGTAGGGTTTGCATCACTTTTGTGGTACAGCCCGACTCCAAAATCACTTTGGCATTTACTAAGCTATGCAAAGCCACTTTGCATGACTTTGTCTGGTTTAGTAAATGCCAAGTAATGCAATGCATTGTAACAAAGTAGCACCGCCTTGCATTACCTGGCATCGGGTAGGCATTACATGAGTGGTGCACGGGTGTTTCATGCATCCACCCATATATCTGTATGCAAACATAGATTTACAAAGACTTGTAAACATAGGTTTACATGATAGGCGTAACAAGCAAACCAATCTTTAGTTCTCTTTGTTTCTTCCTCTTACCATGTGTGCTGCTTTCTGCAGCACATGAAAGGACGTATATGCCTCTAAGAATTGTTCTTGTGCGGGAAGGTGTCTCTTACTGTACAAAAACAATCCTGCCCGTAACACAGGCACCTTTGCTCTGGCGCTAGGCAGCACACAGTGCGGCAGCACAAGGAGAGAGCTGAAATGCTCCACATCTTTGTAAATATGGCAGATTTCCCTTGCAAGTTCCCTTGCAACCCCCCGTTGTGTGAAGTAATAGTAAGTGAACCCCCGGATGTGCATACAATCTTGGGTAGTGGTGGGTACAGAACCACACAGTCGGAGCTTGACCTGGGGATGGATCAGTAACATATTATCGGTGCATACAATATCGAAACACAAAAATATCAGAAAATAAATATCGATAACAAACATGGACTTTCTGTACTCAACTAGTAAAACATCAAATACAAATCACACAAATATCGATTTTTACTGATATCGAAAACACAAATATCGGAAACAAAAATATTGTCACTTTAAATAAACCTATAATATGTCAAAAATATTGATCCACACAATATCGACTACAGTAATAGTGCCAACATAATTAAATTATCATTAATAAACATGAAAAATCAATTATTAGAAATAAACCTAAAACATTTTATACACGTTTAAATGAAATATAAATATATTACACACCAAAATATTTACCAGTCACTTCAATAAATTATATAACTAAAATCATAATAATAAAACCCTCAAAAAATATTAGCATTAACTACAAACACTTAAACAATAACCTAACTATATATATATATATATATATATATATATATATATATATATATATATATATATAATACATTTATATTCAAAACTATCATATTATATCTATTACTTTATAAATAAAACCTAAATTAGCGTTTACCATAGAAGGACATAACTGATAAAAAAAAATTCAAACTAAAAGTAAACCAACCAATAGAATCAAAGTATAAACAACTTTAACCAATAAGATCAGACAAACAAGTAAAATCAACAGTATAAAAGGCACACAAATTTTAACTAAATACTTCAAAAACGACAAACGCTGCAAGATGAGGAAACTCTGCCAGATTCTCTGACCAGACCCTTAAACAAGAAATATATACATCTCAACAACTAGCTAATCAAGTAAGTAAAACATATATTTAAACTACAACAAGGTAAAATTGTAAAATAGCAAACAATTCAGAAAAAATACTCTCCAACTCCTATCTCTTTACATAGACTTCCTAAAAGAAAATACTACAACTTGGAAAAGTGATAAACTGGCAGAAAAAAAAAACTATCAGAAACCAGCAGAAAGACATAAGAAAATAAGTATACATGAATTCATAAAAAACTACAAACTCACCCAAATTGCAAGTAGAAATAAACCTAAGGACCTCAGCCTCTACAAGCTACCAACAAATTAACATTTAAAATGAAACTATCTTTTTTTATCCAACAGAAAATAAAGCACCTGCTCCACATT
Organism: Calotriton arnoldi; assembly: GCA_963921515.1. Taxonomy (NCBI): domain Eukaryota; kingdom Metazoa; phylum Chordata; class Amphibia; order Caudata; family Salamandridae; genus Calotriton; species Calotriton arnoldi. The sequence goes on along the minus strand of CAWUFW010022743.1, from coordinate 59,513 downwards.
AGAACACCACCAATGAAAAGCTGCAAAACCTTGTGAAACATCTAAACAGAGCAGACATGTAAGCATACAAAATAGTAGTATTTGCATAGTTTTACATGTAAATAACAAATGTACAAACTTTAAAACATTGTATATATTTATAGTATCACACTACTTTCAGATACAATGACAGAGGCAGCAAAACCAACCTTGTAGAAAGGAAAGCAGAGACAGGCAGACTACTACAAAAGATGATGTTGTAATATACGAAAGAGAGCACAACCACTCCACAAATGTGACAGAAATAGAAGTAAGGGAGGTACTGCAGGATATAAGAGAGGCAAGTACTAGATCCCAGGGACCCACCAGACACATCACAGGCCAACTACCAACTATACCCACTTTAAAATGTTCAATTGCACAAAGTAAAAAAGATACCAGCGATACTCCTCCTGCCCCTGGAAGGTACTGAGACATAGAAATACCTGAACATTTAATAATGACACATAACAAGGACCCTTTCCTTATAAATAACAACCTAAACAATGAGAAAGAAATCTCAATATTTTCTACAGCAAATAACCTACTAAGGGCCAGATGTACGACGGTTGGTTTGCGAACCCGTTTGTGCATGCAAAAACCAATAGGGGTATGTACCATTCCAAAATAGCGAGTCGCAATTTATTTGCGACTCGCTATTTTGGAATTGAGAGTCGCTATTAGAAAGGGGCGTTTCCTTCCTAATAGCGAGAGCAACCCCATGTACAAATGTTTTGCGACCGCAATTGGAGTTGCAAAACACTCGCAAATTACCACCCTCTTCAAGAGGGTGGTAATGGGGTCTCAAAAGGGAAGGGGTCCCCAGGGGACACCTTCCCCTTTGCAAATGCAGGGGAAACTATTTTTTAAGGGCAGGCAGTGGTCCCAGGGACCACTGCTTGCCCTTAAAAAATTTAACGAAAACGTTTCTTTTTTTTTTTTAAATGCATCCCGTTTTCCTTTAAGGAAACGGGCTGCATTTTAAAAAAAAACTGCTTTATTTAAAAGCAGTCCCAGACATGGTGGTCTGCTGAGCCCAGCAGGCCACCATACCTGGGAGGGCCTGCCATTCCCAATGGGGTCGCAAATTGCGAGAGGCTCATTAATATTCATGAGCCTCTCAATTTGAGACCCCATTGGGAATCACAAACAGTGTGATACACACTGTTGTACATCCAAAATAGCGCCTCACAAATTGCGAGTCACAAAAAACTCGCAATTTGCGAGGCGCTATTTTGCGCGTCGTACATCTGGCCCTAAAACTGAGCTATTGTCAAACCTGGATAATGGATGGGACCTTCAAAAGGTGTCCCAAACCATTTACTCACCATACACGGTGAATATCAAAACACAAATATCCCTTTTATATATGTGCAGATTCCATTTGAAGATTTTTTTTTTAAAAAGAGGACCAGCCTGGTGCAGAGCCTTAAGAACCCAACATGAGGCCTTGAACTTGATTCGTACCCTAATTGGTAAACAGTGCAATTCCCTGAGGGTTTGCGAGACTGAACACATTTTGAGATGTTCATCAGTGCCTGGGCTTCTGCGTTTTGAAGAGTCTGCAATTTATGTTGTACACGAATTTGGGAACCTACATATAAGGCGCAGCAGTTATCTAATTTGGCGACAACTATGCAATTTATAACAGTTTTTCTTAACTCCATTGGGAGAAAGGGAAGATTTGTTTTTAATATTCTCAGAGTGAGAAAACAGTAAGATGCTACCTGATTGGTATGGTCATTGAACGCTAATTTTGCGTCAAAGATGATCCCCAGATTTCTTGCTTTCTGGACAGGTAGTGGGAGGGACCCAAGATTAGAGGGCCATCAAGTGGTGTTCCACTTAGAGGTGACATTGCCAAAGAGTAACACCTCAGCTCTTTCCAAGTTTAGTTTGAAACAATTCTTCTGTATCCAATCAGCAATGCTTTCCATACAGATATTGAATTGTTTGGCCACTTTCTCTGGTCAACTATTTGTGTGTCGTCGGAGTAGGGAAAAACCTCGAACCCATATTATCGAATAAGTTTGATCAAAGGCATTACATACACATTAAAAAGGGTAGAGCTCAAAGAGGAGCCCTGGAGAACCCCATAGGGAAGGTAAAAAGGGACAGAGGTAAAATCTTCCAGAGCCACCACTTGCTCCCTGTTGGACAGAAAGGAGCTGATCAATTTTAGAGCCGTACCCTTAATGCCAATGTTTTCAAGACGGTTGACCAAAATAGAATGGTCAACCGTGTTGAAAGTGGCTGAAAGATCAAGCAATATCAAGGCTGCCTTGCCACAGTGGCATAGCAAGGGGGGTGAGGGTGGTCCGCCCCGGGCGGCACCAGTTTTGGGGGTGGCGGCACTTTTAACCTCGTTGTTATCTGTCTCTGAGCCATACACCCCTCCGCTCTTACCTGCAGCTGTCGTAGGGGAGCAAACACAGGGACCGCCACGGTCAGCAAAAGGTCTAGCTACGCCACTGCCTTGCCACCTTCATCTACAATAACTCGAATTTCCTCTATGGCCGTCACTAGGGCGGACTCTGTGCAATGGATGGGACTGTACCCATGCTGTGACGTCAATGAGCAGATGGGTGGTTTCAAGAAATGTCAAGATCTATTGGTTCATGTCTTTGTCGATGATCTTGGCAGGAAGCGGGAGGCGCGAGATTTGCCTGTAATTCTTCACCTCAAAGTGATCAAGTGAAGGTTTCTTTAGAAGGGGCAAGATCGACGCCTTTTGCCACGTAACTGGAAAACAACCAGAGATAAAAATCCTGTTTAGAAGTGGTGTAAGGTGAGCTTAAATAGTTTTTAAAAAGTGAAAGAATGTTTACAAAAATAAACGCTCCTGGAAACCCCCAAAAAAGAAATCAAAGTTAAAAATATTGGTTTATTATAAATCAAAAGTGATTTCCTTAAAAAAGACACAATAGTAACTTCAAATACCCATAGGACACGTTTGTAGACAAAAACCTGTAAAGTAAACAACAAAACCCACCCACAAAATGCATTACATTCCCAAAAATACATATACATTATACTTAATCACCATAAAATTAGCAACATAATACAAAATAATATAACATAACTATACATTACTAAAACAGTGTACAAAAACCCAAAACTACACACTAGTGAAAAACACTACTATTAATACAACTAAAAGTAGAAAAAACCCACAAACAGCACTATAACTAACCTCTTGACCTCCCCCGCTACATCCCACCTACCCTCAAAACCCTAAAAAAACGTTTAAAGAAGTATTACCTGTTCCGAAAAACAGCAGCACCTTTCCGTGACCTAAATCCTGGAAAATAGGCAAAAAATGACACAAATAAACTACAAAATAGATGGTAGGAATAAAAAATAATGGCTGCTAAATCAAACAAAAAAAAAGACTATCTCCTCATAGAAATGCATAGTAAATAATTGAAAAATGTTGAATAAATGTATTAAAACAAGAAACCAAATATTAAATAAGTAAAACAGGTCAAAAAATGTTGCAAATAAACTCCTGATAACGCTATACGTATTTGAAGTAGATTATGAAGTAGATTATGGAGCCTCTTTAAGTGAAGTCAAAGGGCCTAATTACAATGTCGGTCGGAGTTGCCTCTGACCGACACTGTTTCGGGGAAGGAACTGCTCGACCGTAGGTCAGCGCTTCCGACAACTCCATTTGGATGTGACCGCACATGGGGCGGTCACAAAATTCAATTTTTCAATGGGAGCTTGTGTGGCGGCTTGAAACCGCCCGCAGCACAAACTCCCATTTAAAAATTGAAGTTTGTTAACATCCCTGCACCTTATGGCAGGCACCTAAAGGTGCCTGCCATAAGGTGCAGGGATGTTCAGGGGGGCAAACACAAGGAGATGATGGACGGAGCGCTGAAACTTTTCAGACACTCACCCCTAGTCACAGATCTGGGTTAAATCCATCATCATTCTTTAGCTCACTCCGTCACCTCAGTTCAGACCCAGCCATATGCAAATCAGTCTTGACCCTGTGCCTCATGGGAACAGTCCAGCCCGAACTGCCAAGCCAGGTCTTCCCTGAACCGGAAACAAGCATCCTGGGACCGGTTTCTGGGTAACACCCCTCATCAGCCAGGCTAGCTTGAATTCTGGGCAAAGGGAGCAAAGGACCGATGTCTGGGCATACCCTGCCAACTTAGGGCAAACAAAGCAAACACAAGGAGATGATGGACGGAGTGCTGAAACTTTTCAGACACTCACCCCCAGTCACAGATCTGGGTTGAATCCATCATCGTTCTTTAGCTCACTTAGCCACCCCAGTTTACACACAGCTAAATGCAAATCAGTCTTCACCCTGTGCCTCATGGGAACAGTCCAGCCCGAACTGCCAAGCCATGTCTTCCCTGGACCGGAAACAAGCATCCTGGGACCGGTTTCTGGGTAACACCCTTCATCAGCCAGGCTAGCTTGAATCCAGTGGCAAAGTGAGCAAAGGACCCACGTCTGGGCATACCCTGCCAACTTATGGCGAACAAAGCAAACACAAGGAGATGATGGACGGAGTGTTGAAACTTTTCAGACACTCACCCCCAGTCACAGATCTGGGTTGAATCCATCATCGTTCTTTAGCTTACTTCGCCACCCCAATTCAGACACAGCTATATGCAAATCAGTCTTGACCCTGTGCCTCATGGGAACAGTCCAGCCCGAACTGCCAAGCCAGGTCCTCCCTGGACCAGAAACAAGCATCCTGGGACCGGTTTCGGTGCACCCCATGCCCAAATGCAGATGGCCAGGGGGAAGGGGGCCCTGCTAGGGGCCCCCAAAGTCAGTTTACGACAGCCAATCTATGTCGGAAAGGCCAACATGGATTGGCTGTCGGAAACCGACAACATAATCCAAATGGCGGAAACCAGATGGGGAGAGCAGACCAGTAGAGAGAAGGGGCAGTGTTACTGGAACAATTTTCAGAGTGGAGGTGCTTCCATCAATGTTTTGTCACTAAAGTCTAAAGCCATAGGGGTGTATAAAACCCAAAGTGTTACACAAAGAATACGTGTACTTGCAGGGGAGTAGTGTGTGTGTCGGTTGGTGCATTGTGGGGCACATTGTTCCAGTTATATGTCTAAAGTGTGGTGCAAACATTTACAGAGTACATTTGTCATTCAGATGGGCTCTTGAAGAGGCGATTAGATTTGCATCAGACTTTCAAGCTTTACTGCTAAACATATGGCGCTCAAAGAATAACACATGGAAAGTATCATTCCTACTCTTCTTGCTGCTGATATATTTAAAATATTTGTAAAGTTCATTCACACGTATTTAAATGTTGTGTATGTTAGAAAGCATTTGACATCCTACACTGCAGCCTTTCCTTTCACACTTCCTGCACCCCAGCTAGACTGTCACTCGGTTCTCATTGCCAAATTCCATCACTTTGAAATCAGCAAAAGGACTAATCTCCATATTAAATTAATAGCAGTTTATCAGGAGACATTGACCGGCCTTGATCTCTGACTTGTAACTCCCAACAGATGCCACAAGATACACTCAAGAACTCCTGCAAGGCTATTTTGGAGGGGCTGCAGCGCCTTCCGCATCCGTACTTAGGGCCCCCTTGAATGGAGAGAGATTGTCTTCAACCTATCAGAGTGTGGGTCACGACACATATGCTCCCTGGTTGATAAACGCTAAGAGAGACTGGTACCCAACTATGCCTTGCAGGGACGAAGTGTGAAGTGATGCATTTCAGCTGTCCAGATGTCAAGCCACTGGCTGTCAGGGATGTCCAGCTCAACCTGTCTTTGACCTGGATTCAGAGACATTCTCTTCCACTCCGTTATTTGGCTTAATTCTGCTGCATTATAAATTATCTTTGAATGTCTTGTATTGAAGTGGTGATTGGACTGCTTGTTTATAGGATCCCCTAATACGCAGTTTTGTCTCTTGGGTCATACCCCATAAATGGACAAGGAAACTGTTCGATAAGAGACGCCTTTAGCAAGTTGATGTCCACTCCTGTCAAAGAAGGGAAGAAACCACTGAATGCACACTGAGTGGTACTGACTGATTACAATCCCCTCATAGCTCCTTGTCAAGCCCCTGCTAAGCCTTCTGTCAAATCATCCCAAAGACTAACAAGGGAAATGAGAGAAGCAGTGGACAGGGTGGCAGCTCTTCCGAACATGCAGGGTCAGTCCCAAGGCATGAATGTCCTTTGTTAGCTAAAGGTAGAAATAAGGGCAACTATCAGATCCCACATAATATTGTCCAATTCTCCAAAGCCCCTTTGGAAATATCTATTCCAGAAAAAGAGTTAATTGAACCAACTTGCACTCAAACATCTTCACGTAGCATCACGTTTGATTTCAACTTGAGGGATATTGCATTTTCTTTGGACCTTGCGGGTCCTGTGACCTCAGTGACCACTGCTGTGTCCTTGCCAGTACTTCCCATAGACCTGATAACTAGGCCGAGGCTTAATTTTAATTATGCTGGAGTAATCAGAGGAATTTCGGTAACTCTGCATTACTCTTTGATGCGAAATTACTGATAATTATGCAATTAGTTCTTCTCGTGTAATTTGGGGAGAAAACTCCAGGGGTGAGACGACATTCAGTGAGTGTGAGCAGCCTCTCGTGTGCAATTTGTGTTATGCTGCATTTAGCGCTCTATCCTAGCATAAAATACATCCTTACGTCCATTTTGAAAGCAAGGGTGCATTTTGCACTAAGAAAATAGCGCTAAATGCCTGGAGTAAGTCAGGAGAAAATCCTACCCCAAACGCACATTTTTAAAAATGTGTTCTGTTGCATTTTGCTCTATTTCTTAGTGTAAAAATGCCTCCTCAAAGATACTTTGGTGCTAACATATAGTGCTAAATGCAGAATTACTCCTCTCACATAATTCTGCATAATCTAATGGAGTTCTTTGGTAATTCCGTGTGATTAAGCTAGATGGAGTTACACAAGTTACGCTTACCCTTAATGATAACATCGCTAACCCCGCTATGAATGAAAACCTCTCAACTGAAAATTAACTAAAGCCCAGTACCACCGATATTGCCTAATCGTTCAGGGGACCCCGCACTCCCCTTTCGGGAGCCTTGGACAGATTGTAATTGATGATCAGGCTATTGTGAGTTTCTAGTGGTCAATTAAACCGATATCGCAGTCTCTGGTGAAACTTCTAACACAACAAGTCTTGACTCAAGATCTTCATTGTATATATCAACAACCATTCCACAAGTGTCAGCAAACGCACAACCAAACACATCTCAAGTTGATCCTACACCTCCCACCAATGACGTGGAGCAAATGCATATTGGCAGCTGGTTGAGGATGAGCAGAAGGAACCAATAACGACATCTCAATGTTTTGTAGAGAAAGATGGATGGGTGTGAGGAAGGAGACCCTGGCCGACGCCAGAGGTGGCTGCGTTGGTCATTACAATCATTTTTATTTTTTATGTTCAAAACGTTTTATTCGCAAGGTCATTACAATCTTTTACAATCTCATACCATCTTAGGCACTCTGTACCCTGACACAGACAATAGTAGGATACATTTACAATTAGATAAGTCAACAAAAAGACTTTAAAAACTAAACAAAAGTTGAAGAAACGGTCTGTGAATGACATAGAACCCACTGGGCCAGTAATTAAGGGCATGATTACGATCTTGGCGGACACAAACGCGACGGATATTCCGTCCGCCAAATTACAATCCCATGATATCCAATGGACCTTGTAATATGGTGGACGGAATATCCGTCACATTTGTGACAGAGTATCCCATCCGCCAAGATCGTAATCAGGCCCTAAGTCAGAAAAAATAGTATCTTTCAAACAACCGCGTGCCGGTAATTTAAAAGGAGATGCATGACGGATACAGACAAAGAGAAGTACAAAGACATCCCTTCCCTTAATGATGGTTGAAAGTAAAATGTTTAGACTAGAACTTCCTGAAACAGCTTCAAACCCGCTTGAGCCCATGGCTCCTGATTTCTGACGGCCAATGATCTCTTAGTGTAAATGATTTCGGAGGATGTGGAACATCCCGGCCACAACTCAACAAAGCTTCAATGTTGATGAACAAACTCCCATCTGTGGTTCGGCAACTAACGCCCTCTACTGTTACTGTACAAGAGGCGCGAAGGCTAGACTCATGACATGAACTGCTGTACATTGTTGTGTTTTTCCATTCTGACAATAATTATTGTGTGGTTGGAAGCTCTATGTTAAGCATTCTGCTCACAGTACTACCGCTTAGAGTAATTGAATCCAGGGATACACAACTTGTACTCTTCGCCAAGACTAGGATAGATTATTTGATTATCTCCACAGCTTTTGTACCCTTTACATCTCTACGGCTCGGTTAGTTAATATGTCAATAATTATACTGCCTCCCGATTAGGGTGCGCACCTATTCTCCAATGCTATCCCATATTCTCCTCTGTAAAGACCCAGTCAAGCAGAGGTATTAGCATACATATATCACTTTCATGGCCCATCCTACTGAGTTGTACATCCTCCAGGTTGAGATTAAATCGTCTGAAGGCACTTGGTCTGAGTCTGCTCATGGGGGAGTTTTAACAATATTACTTCATCATGACAAAAAAGCACCTTTATAAGAGAGTGCCTGGAAGGCTGTGCCCTGGGGGATGCTACATTAAATTACAGATTATCAAGACCAGTGGGTCAATTTAGCTGATTCCTTTCACTCTGCCCAACACCCATCTCTATGTGAAATCCGGTAATAGAGGTGGATCAGGGTATTTCTTGCACAGTGATGAGTTTTCTTTCTGCGCTGATGGTAGTATCCTTGTCCTACAACAAATGTTGGTTACCCAGGATTTCGATCTAAAAGATGATGTGTTTACTTCTCCAGCTGTGTCTACACTAAGGGGCATATGTGTTGGTTATATAAATTACATGCAAAAAGAACAACTGATGGACAGAGGGCCAGATGTATGACCCGCCAATTAGCTTGACGTAAATTGCGCCACATTTGCGACTCGCAATTTGCGACTCGCTAATTGGGGTGCACAACAGTGTCTGAGACACTGTTTGCGATTCCCAATGGGGTCGCAAATTGCATGCCTCATGCATATTGATGAGGAAGTCGCAATTTGCAACCCCATTGGGAATGGCTGGCACGCCAAGGGATGGTGGCCTGCTGGGGTCAGCAGACCCCCATGTCTGGGACTGCTTTTAAATAAAGCAGTTTTTTTTTTTTAAATGCAGCCCATTTTCCTCAAAGGAAAACAGGCTGCATTTATAAAATAAAAATGAAACTTTTCAGTTTCATTTTTTAAGGGCAGGCAGTGGTCCCTGGGACCACTGCCTGCCCTTAAAAAATATTTGCGCATGCATTACCAAAGGGGAAGGGGTCCCCTTCCCGTTTGCGAGTGCTTTTACCACTCTTCTGAGAAGGGTGGTAAACTGCGAGTGTTTTGCGACTGCAAATGCGGTTGCAAAACATTCTTACATAGCTTAAGGAGTCGCTATTAAGAAGGGACGCCCTTAGAACGCCACTTCCTAATAGCGAGTCGCTAATCCTATTTTGCGAGTCGCAAATTGATTTGCCACTCGCAAATTAGGATTAGTACATGGGCCACTGGTTTTTTGTGGGGGCAAACGGGTCTAAAACCCATTTGCGCCCGCAAAAAACCTTTGTATATCTGGCCCAGAATGATGAACAATGTCAAACATTCACCTCCAGTCAAGATTTCTGGGTTAAATTCATCGTTTTTTTGCTCCCCATGCCATTCCAGTTTAAACCCAGCCATATGAAAATTAGTATTGACCCTGCTCCCCATGGGAACAGTCCAGCCTGAACTGCCAGGTCCTCCCTGGACTGGAAACAAACATCCTGGGACCGCTTTCGGGGTATCACCCCTCATCAGCCAGGCTAGTTTGACTCCAGTGGCATGGAGAGCACAGGACCCATGTCTGGTCATTCCCGTCCCACTCAGGGTGACAAATGAAAAAAGAACAATTGATGGACAGAATGTGGAACTATGTCAAACATTCACCCCAGTACAGAGATCTGGGCCTAAATCCATACATTTTTTGCTCCCCATGCCATTCCAGTTAAAACCCAGCCATATGCAAATCAGTCTTGACCTGCTCCCTTGGGAAGAGTCCAGCCTGGGCTGGACTCTTCCCATGAGGAACAGGTTCCAGACTGATTTGCATATGGCTGGGTCCAAACTGGGGTGGCAAAGTGAGCAAAATAACAATGAATTTAACCCAGATCTCTTGAACTGGGGGTGATTATTTGATTTGTTCCACATTCCATCCATCATTTGTGTGTCTTTGGCTAAATTAGTTATGCCATAGAATGGGACCGTACGGATTTGTTCTTGCATTACCAGGCCATACAAAGGATAAACATTAGCTGTCAAGGTCGAACAGATGTGAAGGGATTACCCACTCACAAAGAACTAAAGTGATCCCTTGAACCAAACAGGTAGTAACTTCAGATCCTGCGTGAGCGGCGACTAATACTTATTTTGAAGACCGAAGGTCTTGTCTGTAGTTGAGATAGGTTTGGTGAAGTCTTAAAGGGTGTGTAGATGGTAAGGCAGCCGGAAGAAGCTTAGGTAATGAATTCTGAGACGAGAACTGACGAGACAAAATTGTGAAGAGTGCAGCAATAGAGAGGCGGGCAGAGGATCCGAAAAATAAGGAATAATGATTTCCACCATTGAGCAACTGCTGAGGAAGAGGCTGCTATGATTGGCACAGAGACAACAGGCCAGGACCTGCAGGAGTGAATAGAAGGAAGGATGTACAATCAAGGAAGATGTGGACACTGGAGACCAGAGGAGGAGCAGGACATAGAGGGAAGGCTACTCAGGATAACTGAGGAGCCGGGGAGAAGATGAGTAGGCTAACCACTAGCCTAGAGACAGCGACATAGCTTCTTCAGTGTGGAAACTACGGGGCATATCTACAAGGGCTTTATCTCCGCTTTTCTGGCTTAAAAAGCCAAAAAAGCGGAGATAAAACTATCGCCCTATCAACAAGAGGGTGCTAACATGCATAATCTCATGTTAGCACCCTTTTTCCCAACGCCTCCCTTTGCATCTCCAATGAGATGCAAAGTGGGCGTTACTGGGCGTACCCCGGATGGACTACGTTGCAAATATCGCCGATGTTCACATCGCGATATTTACAAGGCAGCCCACAGGATTTTAGCAGACGTTAGATTTTGGCGAAAACGGCCATTTTCGCCAAAATCTAACGTCTGCTAAAATCCTGACTAACCTATGTTAGACATAGGAGGTGGATTATGCTGATACGACCACAGGGTCGTATCAGCAAGGTTATCGCCGTTTTGCAGGGAACATCGCTGGAAAACCAGCGATGTTCCCTGCAAAACGGCGATAACCTCGCTATCTCTGGAATTTTTATCGCCCTGGAGGAACGCGTTGTTAATAACGCGCTACCAGGGCGATAAATTCCAGAGATAGCCTGCAATAGGATTATTGTCGCCAATCACGGCCAGCGATAATTATCGCTGGCCGTTGATAATATGCCCCACAGTTGTGAAGAGAGTCTGCGTCTCCGGACCTCCTAATATGAATCTTAATGATAAACGTAGGCTTGTTTCAGGTGGGAAACAGCACTGGACCCTGTCACATACACAATGAAGGAAAGAGGTGCCGGACAAATGTAAGGCAGGGACTCCGTTCCTCCACGCATGCTCCTGAAGGAGAGCCACACAATCCTCACTTCTGGGAAGACGGAGACCTCAACTTGGAAGACGCCATTGCCCTTGAGGTTTTAGCAGCCTGAGGCCCCGTCGCCGCTGTGCCACTTGGCAAGTTTCTTGAGTGCCTAACTTTAGCATGCATGAATCCGTTAGTGTTAAGAGAAATCTACTACTAGTTTACATATGTGTCCCTCCAGAACCTACAAACACCCCTCTGCTGGAGAAGGTTATGGACCTCGTCCACTCCAAACCACAATAAATGCTCTTTTTCCCAGAGTATATGAGTATTGGTGATTTCAAAGGCCAGGATTACTCCTCAGATCTTCACAGTTTTAGGCTCACTCACAGTGGACGAATGTTGGAACTTTGAAAATCACACATTACTCAACCTTTGTTGTGATAAGCACAGCCAATTACTTTACAATGGGCCATAAAGTTGTATCTCGGGGGTGAGGGTGAAGATACCTGTTAAACATACTGTGTGTAGTAGAGGTTCACAATTAATAATTCACTACTTTATGAGGGTTGTATGACGTTACAACGCATTCCGTTGCAACGCATGCCTTTACCACGCATGCGTTACAACGCGAATGCCATTCCCACGCATAACCTTTACCACGAATATTCCTTTACCACGCATACTTTTACAATGATTTTCGTTGTAAATTCATGCATGGTAAGGGCATACTCTTGGTAAAGGTTATTCCCCCACCCCTAAACCCTTCTTACAAATACCCTCCCCTGCCCTTAACCCTAAAATCGGACCCCTGCTTTTTTTTAAATTAAATTTAAAATTCCCTTACCTCTCCACGTCGTCTCTTCTCTTTTTTCTTCCGTGTTGACGTTGCACGTCGTATAGAGGAAACGGAAGTGTTTTTCCGTTTCCTCTAACGACGCCGATTGCCTCCCGATTGCCTCCACATCCCTACTTAAATAGGTGCGGTTTCTTTTTTGGGGGGAAAATCCCCCCAATCCCCCTTTTTTTCACGTTTTTTTTGGGGGGGGGAGACCCCCCCAAACCCCCCCTTTTTTTTTTTTATCTTTAACACACATGCCTTTACTACGTATTTCGTAGTAAAGGTATGCGTGGTAAAGGCTATTCGTGGTAACCACGCATGCGTTGTAATGCATCCGTGGTTAAGTTATGCGTGGAAACGGCCGCGTTGCAGTGGCCGTTTCCCCTTTATGAGCAGCTATAAAGTAATCCCTGAGATACAGAACCTCCGGGGGTTGGACGTCATGTTAATTGTCTATAAACAAATTTTACTGTGTGCTAAGTCAGTCTCTCTAATGTATGCATCTTCTATCTGAGTAAATGACGGGCAGACTGATTATAATAAAAATGCCATCACATGGTGTCCAAATGTCTCCCTTGAACTACTGAACTGACTGGAAGATCTGCTCAGGTGTAGTTCTCTAAATATCTGAGCAAATTTACTGTTTGTGAAGCATTAATTAATATAGTCAGCACCCGTTTACTTCTAAAATTAAACGAGGCACATAAACGCCCCGTGGGAAACAGAGCAATTAGAAGCTAAAGCTACTGCCCTGATTATGAGTCAGGTGAAGAGCGTTATCAAATGGAATTCTGTTCCACCTGCTCATGAATGGCTTGGTGCTCCTACACCAGGTTTTCCTGGGTGCGGCAACACTAAATTCGATCTTAATGGTTGATAATTATAGATGTCCCAGGCCCAGCTCTCCCCATGCAGTTTCATCGCTCTTGCTCCTGTGTTCTCCTTGGTTATCCATCATTTTTACTGCTTTCTCCTTGCTTTTTCCCCAGACTTTTTTTAACTGCTCTCTCCTTGCTTTTCCCTTATTTTCACAGCTTTACTCTTCCTTTTTCCCCTGCATTTTTGAATGCCTTTTCCTTGCTTTCCCTTTGTTTTTATTGTTTTCCCCTTGTTTTTTTTCCCATTTTTGACTGTTTTCTACTTGCTTTTCCCTTGTTTACACTGTTTTCTCCCTGCTTTTCCCTCTGTTTTCTGAGTGCCTTCTCCTTGCTTTCCCCTCGTTTAAAAAAAAAAACACGAATAAAAACACAGTTAGTGCCTTGAGACCCTCACGGGTGACTTGCTGCGCTTTATAAATCCTTGATTGATTGATTCATGATGCGATTGCATGAGACTTTTGCTCCAACAGCAGCCAATCCCTATCCCCTGGTCCCTGACAAATCTTATCTTTGGTAAACGGGTGGCATTGCTTGTTCTCCCTGCCAAAAATGTTCTTCCATTTCCCTTCTGTACCCTCCAAGCCCCCTTTTCCCACCTTCACCCCACAGGGAACCTATTGCTCCTATTAACCATCTGCTCTGATCATGTGGTAAATGGAACCACTTAAACCGTCTAAATAGGAAATACCGTGCAGAGTTACGATGGTAAGTCTGCGCCCATACATTTATTCCTCATTCTGAGGGGTCTAACTTGTAATAGATGTAATTCCATGCAGTAAAGGTAATTCCGAGCTCTGGAAATCTCTGCAATGAATTCTGCTTGACTTGTAATCAGGCTGGGTCAAAACTTTAATGGCGTGGTGAGCACAAAAACGATGAACTCCATCCTCTCTGGTCGGGAGCAATCCGTCAGATTAGGTGGGTACTCTTCACCATTATTTTCCCTTCCTTGTGGGGTTCCCCAAGGGTTTCCTATCAGTCATCTTCCATTTAACATCTATGTCACCCCCTTGCCAAACTGATAAGATCCTTTCGGTTCGCGCTGACATCATATGCCGATGACACACAAATTGAAGTGTCATTGGTGCCTGAGGACAGGGCAGTGGTGGCGAGATTTTGTGATTGTATGAGAGGGGTGGGCCACTGGATGGCTAGGAACTGTCTTAAATTGAACTCTGCAAAGACTGAGGTGCTGGTGTTCGGAGCCCAGCCCTCCTTCTGGACCTCCGATTGGTGGCCATCTGAGCTTGGCTCACTTCCTTCACCGGTTACATGTGTCAAGAATTCGGGAGTTCTAATGAACAACAAACTTTCTTACATTAACCAGATCAATGCTGTGACATCAGCCGCTTTCTTCCTTCTAAAAATGATTAAGAAAACCCTTCCTTTTATACCTAGCCGTCTGCAGAAAACAGCTGTCACTGCTCTTGTTCTCTCAAAGGTCAACTACTGCAACAGGCTTTTTCTCAATGCTCATCAGCAGGCTCTCAATAAGTTGCAAACCTTACAAAACGCTGCCGCCTGGTGCTGTGCAAAATTCCCAAATATCAATCAGTTTCAAAATATATCACTTAACTCTATTGGCTCCCTCAGTGGCATAGCTAGACCATTGGCCACCTGCATGTAACAGTGTGTGGGGGGGGGCGCTGGCTATTCGTGCGCCCTCCCACCCCCCACCCCCTTGCTACGCCACTGTGCTCCCTGTCAGACAGAGGGTCGCCTTCAAGGCTTTTTGCACCATGTTTATTGCATGGGACAGGCCCTGACTCCCTGAAGAGGAGTTTACTTGCTACTCACCAAGTCAGTCTTTGCTCTCAGCCTCAGCCAAATGGCTGGTAATATCCAGATTCAGATATGCAAATTGGGGAGCTAGATGTTTTGTGCTCGGAGCATCTAAAGCATGGGATGCCCTTCCTTTACACATTAAAGCCATGCCTAATCATTTGGGTTGTAGGAAGGAGTTAAAAATATGGCTTTTCTCTACATGCTAACCTCCCTCTTTGACTTATTCCTGCAGCTGTTCACTCAGCTAGTGCCAAGACAACCATTTGGGCATGCGAGCACTCTATAAGAACATTTAACATAGCATTAACATGTATTTATGCCCAGATCTCTGACTGGGGGTGAGTGTTTGACACTGTTCAGCGTTCCGTCCATCAATTGTTCTTTTTGCATTTGACTTGTAATCAGGACATATATATTGAATCGGACTAAAGAAGCTGAATTTGCGCAACACTGGTGTACCTTTAATAATGCCTAGAAAAGGAAATATGAGAAGGTTCTGGGCGTTTGCAACACAGGTGACAGGCACTGAAGCCCTAAGGAAGCTTGACCTATCAGTGAATCAAGTTGGGTACATTCAGAATAAATCATGAACAATCAATTAAAACCCTGATAAAGATTAAAGGAGCTCGTGTTCTGACACACAACATCCTTGTTACCATGGAATGAGTTAAAAGCACATTACCTGCTCTAACTCCTCGTGTGCGGGGACCCGATGGTGTCGCTTTATAGTCTTTCAAAGTGCCCATCAAGCCTGGCCCAAAGTGCTGGCAGTCGCGTTTCGGGCATTAGTTAACACTGAAAAGGAAGTTTAGTGCCTCCCTACCGGCACTATTGCGCCGCCGGAACGTCACTTTTTGCACGTTTCGGTGGCGCAATGTGCCACTGGCATATTTATAAGGCCTCGTAAATCCACGTTACGTGGCATTTCATGGCCTTATAAATATGTGCCCCTTTCACTCAGAAAACTGTGTGAAAGGGGCGTTCCATGTATGTTGATGGGGGCGTTCCCAGCAACATCTATGGCTTTTTGACACTGCCCCAGATTTACGAGATATCGTAAGTATGAGGCAAACGCCCAAAGCTTACCCCTCGACAGGGGAGGCGTAAGCGAGGGACAACGATGAGAAACATCTTTATTTCTCCTCGTTTTTCCTCTTTCTGCAGCACACATCGAAAGAGGAAAAAGCCTCTTATGATTGTTTTTGTGCAGGAAGGTTTCCCTTCCTGCCCAAAAATAATCATTTCCACAACGCAGGCACCATTGCACCATGGTGCAAAGGTGCCTGCGTTGGCGCACAGCAGCCCATTGTGCGCCAGCGCAGGGGAAAAGGACAGGAATGCGCCATATCTAATAGATACCTCCCCTTTTCTTTTTCTGTAGGGCAGCGCAGCAGGAAGGCCTGCGGCACTGCCCTACGGCAAAAAAACGATAAATGAGGCCCTCAATTCTTCAGATATACCACATGGGTTCAAGAAGTAGTGCTGGGAATGACCGACCCAAACCCAACCCGATGTAATGGGTAGATGTTCGCCAAACTTATGATGAAACATCTGCAGTCCTGGATCGAGGGGGCTACATACTCCTTTTTTAGTAATGCAGGTGGAGTCCTAGCTGTTCCAATGGTGATAATCCAATGGTGTCAACAGGTAGTAACAGATAAATATGTACTTGGGAAAGGGTAATGTTAGAAATGGGGGTCTCTAGTTGGCAATGGCTGGCGCCACTGTCCAAATAGGGACCCTTCTTCCTAAGTCAGGGCAAGTGGGCTACCCCCTTTGATAACCCCTGCTCAACCCTGTGGTAACGTAGCACGAGCAGTTAGGCCTATCTCAGAGGCAGTGTGTGAAGCATTTATGACCATGCACAATAAGGCAGTAACGACACCACAAAAGGACACAACTCAAGTAGGTATAGAAAAAAATAGTATCATTATCTAAGGTTTAGTACGAGACTCTCAAAAGCGTTTCAACCAGTCACCATGCATGTAAATCAGTAGGGACTTAAAAAGGGCAATACGTCTTCACCAGAACGTGGCACTGACTGAGTTCAAGGCCTGGGTCTACGCGACCCGTTGCGCACCAGATACCTGCCGTTGGACGGGGACACAGCACGTAGCTTCTCGAAGAAGCAGAGACGGTGACAGGCGGACTCCCAGCGACCACAGTTCTTGATGGCAGTGGTCCGCAAAGTGCACTCGCAATGATTCGGGCACTCCGGGACAGGCGGGCCCTCAGCGGCAGCAGCACGCGGCTGCGGCGGCCCGGGCTGGTGGTGGCGATGACTCTCGTCGTGCAGCTCTGTGGTGGGCTCGCGGCGGCAGCAGCGCTCTCCTAGCTGCGGCGGCCCACGGGACGATTCACGATGGTGCAAGGTTGACAAAGACGAGGGCACTCAGCGGCAGCAGCTCTCTCTTAGCTGCGGCGGTCCACAGGACAAATCCCAATGATGCAAAATTAGCAAGGGTGCGAGCACTCCGCGGCAGCAGCTCTCTCTTAGCTGCGGCGGCTCACAGGATAAATAACGATGATGCAAAGTTAGCAGGGGTGCAAGCACTCAGCGGCGGCAGCTCTCTCTTAGCTGCGGCAGCTCACAGGACAAATCACGATGATGTAAAGTTAGCAAGGGTGCGAGCACTCAGCAGCGGCAGCTCTCTCTTAGCTGCGGCGGCTCACAGGACAAATCACGGTGATGCAAAGTTAGCAACGGTGCGAGCACTCAGAGGCGGCAGCCCTCTCTTGGCTGCAGCGGCTCACAGGACAAATCTCGGTGATGCAAAGTTAGCAAGGGTGCGAGCACTCAGCGGCGACAGCTCTCTCTTAGCTGCGGCGGCTCAAAGGACAAGCCACGATGTTGCACAACTAACACAAGTGCGGGCATCCAGCGGCGGCAGCTCTCTTAGCTGCGGCGGCCCACAGGGTTTCAGCGAAGGTTCTGAGGATTCAAAATAAGGCGGGCACTCAGCGGCGGCAGCTCTCTCTTAGCTGCGGCGGCCCACACAGTTTCAGCGAAGGTTCTGAGGATTCAAAATAAGGCGGGCACTCAGCGGCGGCAGCTCTTTCTTAGCTGCGGTGGCCCACACAGTTTCAGCGAAGGTTCTGAAGATTCAAATTAAGGCGGGCACTCAGCGGTGGCAGCGCTCTCTTAGCTGCGGCGGCCCACACAGTTTCAGCGAAGGTTCTGAAGATTCAAATTAAGGCGGGCACTCAGCGGCAGCAGCTCTCTCTTAGCTGCGGTGGCCCACACAGTTTCAGCGAAGGTTCTGAAGATTCAAATTAAGGTGGGCACTCAGCGGCGGCAGCTCTCTCTTAGCTGTGGCGGCCCACACGCAGAGTTCACAAGGGTTACCAGTCCGCGTTCCTCACAGTAGGACTAGAGGTTCCGGATTACTCGACGGAGGCCTCACCTGCAAGTAGAATTCCTAGTAAGGGAATTCGGGCGGCTGACGGGGTGAAGTCTAATGTCCCTGAGACTTCAGCAGGAGGCGCTCTCAATTCAGGCCCTTGGGTAGTTTCTTCAGCAAGCTTGGTGAAAGTTTCAAAGTCCTTTCCTCTGTCCGCTCGGACAGAGTTTCGTCTTGACATCCAGAAGGAACACACCTGAAACAGGTTTCAGCGCAGCGTTTTATACCTAAAAAGTCTTTGTTCTCTGCAGTCACAAATCACTGCATCCAGCCAGAACCAGCTCAGTGGGGTCGGGGAGCACTTGGTTTACGAGGCGACATCCTGCCCTTTAAGAATCTGGGGGTCTGCTATCAGACGCCCAGTGGGAGATTGAGCCATCATTCACCTTGCCAGGCACGGCCCTGCTCGGATCAAAGAGTCACCCCTCCCCATACTCTAAATGCCGATCTCTCTCTCCAGCCAGGTCTGACCCAGCTGGCCCTGCCGCTCCAAAACCAGACGGCCAATACACATGCTAGCAAAAGCCTACAGGAAAGCTTCAGGCCAGAAAATACCTCGTTTCTAGTAGACGCATTTTCGAACACGGACTACGCTAATAATCCTTACTAAAAGATGCATCTCAATGTTCTGAGTTTAAACATATCAAAGTCGACGTTCCTATCAGGTTCCTGGGGGCAGGTAGGATTAAGGCATGTAATACTCAGCCTGCACATTCTGGCCTATGAGAACGGGTGGCCTCGCAATAGTAAACAGTGAAATGGAGGGTAACTCGCTATTAGAACATGCTACACAGACATACTTTAAAAGCTGCTTCGGTGGGTAGCGCAAATCTGCGCTGCCGGCCCACCAGCAGTATTTGGTCTACCAGCCCTGGGCACACACAGTGCACTGATACTAGGGACTGACAGGTAAACCAAATGAGCCAATTATGATTATCCCAATTCATACAGGTATCTTTACACAGGGAGCATTCGCTCTGTGTCACTGATTGGCAGTGGCACAGCACCCAGAGCATCTAAATCCAGCCAACAGTCAGAAGCGAAAAGAGAAAGGGAGACCCGCGCCAATGATGCCAGGTCTAACAGGTAAACATTGTATGAGACATCCAGTTTTCCTTCTCACTTGGATTGCGCTACACTGTGGATAACAGATAAAGAGTTGGGGTATTCAGGGAGAACTACTAGAAACCATCGTAGCCCTTCACAATTGCAACAGGGGGAAAGTCCTCACTAGTTCCAAAAATGATCCCTCAATCCGAAGCAAAGGGGAAACTTATCTCAAGCTGGGCTGTGTAATGGAGAACCTTCTTCTCTGTGTGTATATATGACAGGTTTCAGCTCATCTCTACAACGAAAGAAGACGGACCCTTGAGATAGTAATATACACAGATGGCATTGTTACATTGGATGTGACACCTACAGGGTTACAAAGACAAGTGAATGCTCTACGTAAGTATGCAGAAAGTCACAACCTGTTGACAAAGACCATGGTGGTGGCTTTTGGGTATCTGGCTACTAATATTGACTTGTAAATTAGATAATTTACTAATGTGTTATTGGAAATTGTATGGCCATCCAGGCACCTGTTTTTCAAACAATGTGCAATGACAATATCCTCTGGCTTCTCATCCAAAGTAGCCTCGGTAGGGCTGGGCGTGCTCAAATGTTTTAACTCTTTGAAAAAATGTAATATTGAATCCTTATGCAAAGCTTACAATGGTTACAGTACTGGCTATTTGGCTAGATGGTGTAGAACTACTTAACGAAAAAAACCTTGGACAACCTGGAGAAACTAGAAAGGAAGCCATGGGAATTTGTATATAGGCATAAAACAAAATAAGGGGGATATGTACAATAGAAGTGGCGGAGTGAGGTGTTAGCTGTCATGGCTTAACGCCTCACTCCGACACTTCTGAAACGCAAGGCTGCACCATATTTACAACGATATGGTGCAGCCTTGCGTTTTGCCCCTGAACTGGTGCTACACTTAGCAGTGTAGCGCCAACGCAGGCACCCTTGCACCATAGTGCAAGGGTGTCTTCGTGCAGGGGAGAATTGTTTATGTGTAGGAAAGTGTCCCTTCCTGCACATAAACAATCCTGAAATGTCATTTTGTCACTTTCATGTGTGCTGCTTAATGTGTACATAGGGGGGAGTGTCAAAATCAATGGGTGTTGCGGTGGAACGCCCACCGCAACACCCACTGCCCACCCATAGCGTGAAAGGGCGCCTTATTTACAAGGCAGCGCTACTCCACGTGAAGTGGCTTAACACTGCCTTGTACATAAGGCGCAGCCCCTATCGCCACCACAACATCGGTAAAAGTGACGTTGTGGTGGTGATAGGGGCTTGTACATATGCCTCTATATCTTTCATGGCCAACCCACCGGAACTCAACTTGATTGGGTTCGATATCGAGGCTATGCCCAGACTGTAGTTGTTTACATGACTTCCAAATGACCTTACTTGGGTCTCTCAGAAATCTTTTGTTTGAAGAGTTCTGTCTCTCACTTTGGCCAATTACAATTTCAACAAACTGGTCTGATTTGCAATTAAATAACTAGTACTAAGTACTCAACCAACTAGCTAACTGGGCCAGTCTGGCCTCTCAGCACCGCAATTGAAAACATGTTTAAAAAGTAAAGCCTGGTAGTAGGGCTTTGAACATATCATGGCCAATTGACATTGCAGGATCATTAGAAGCTTGACCCCTTGTTCTGTTTCAGTGGTAAAGGCAGTTTTACCTCCAGGAACCTATGGCATCACATGTTGGACATTTCACTTCAACCTCAAACCTGGGGTCTAGCATTACAGCAGAACCTCTGGGACAAAACTTCAACGTCATTAAACATGTGCCCTGTGGTCTGCCCACTGCTAAGAGATGCAAAAAGCGATTTATAAGAGCCATGTTAAAGACCCTGCTTATCGTCTGCCACTGAACTGGTTTATATCACGAACATTGTACATGTACGTTCTAGACTTTCTTACCTTTTTATAATACTTTTTAATGTTATGAATTTTATATCACTTGATGGTTTATTGTTTTGTGTTTGAAGTGTTACAATTCAGAAATAAATGAAACAAAAATGTAAATAAATAGACATAGTTTAACCAACTCTGCTGCATAATTCAGTCCAATGTTGCCACATAATTCCAGCGCTGCTGGACAAAGACATGGAACACACCATACCAGACATTCATTGACATATATTGGCATTGCTTTGCACTGTTCCTCGTATATATTAAGACCCCTCCTTCTAACACATGACTGGGAGCCCACAGATGCCTGCTCAGGCCTGCTGGCAGTGTATGGACCTCACCTCTCCCGGGAGCATTTCCACTGTAGCTGCTGTTTTTGGTGATGTCTCATCCCACCGCTGACACCACGAGCAGAAGATTTCACCTTTCGGAGCGTGGTCCTAACTGTGAGTGCTTACAAAGAGCCCTGGGTGGCAGGGAATGAGACCCACATCAATATGTTAACGTTATTGACTCAAAAAGGCAAGATGGATGCTGGGTAGTGAAGGTGACCTCAGGGACATCCAGTCTGCTGGACATGGTGTCTGTTCTATAGGGGTGCTCTTCGGTGGACGCGGGGACGGCACCTTCCGAACCAGGTATTGAATGGGTCACAAACAAACACTGAATTTACTAATGGTTGATGCAAAGTGTTTATCTATTGCCTTGCTATATTTTTAAGTTGCTGGGTGTTTGCATTACATATGTTTTCTGTCATATGTAAAGTTTATGCATGCTGCATGTGAATTGCGTAACCAATAACAACACTTTAAAGTAGTGCATATACTGCTGTAGCAGGTATATAAAAAGGATCTCTCTGGGCTGTGTTCTCAAATTGTAATTATAGGTAATGGAAAGTAAAGGGGTCTCAACAAGCAATGGGCTTCCTTTTTCACTGTAGCACGTGTCTGGGTCACCTCTTAAGTGCCTCTAGAAAGATTGTGTAGGCTACATTCCTTGGGAGCACAATTTAAAACTATTACTTTCAACAGGTGTACATCCACAAACTGCATGCAAAAACTCTCCCCCTGCTATATTCCTTAAAATACTGCAGGGAAAATTGACCTTCAATGAAAATGTTACTTACTTCCATTACTTATTTTTTAAATGCACTTCGGCTTCCCTTCTACCTTCTCCCTGCCTCTTCTGGATATAAATTACTCTGAATCTCATGCCTCTCCGTCTTGAGCTCTTTTTTGGAAGACATAACATCAGCTATTAATTCCAGCAAGCAGTTGTTTCTCCCATAGCCCCCTCTAATGATCACATCTATGCGCCTCAAAGAAACTGGAGTGAATGCATGGAATGGGCTTGCAAAACTAACCCCAATAACTAATGGACTGACCACTAACTTTGGGCTCCCGGGTAGCATGCTACGTACCGTAAAGTGCTATAACGTCTCATCAGGGGTAGTAAATGCTATATAAATGCCATTTAAATTTATCATTTAAAAATCTTAGACAGAAATATCTATTTTGCAAGTACATGTAAGGAAATGCCAGGGTGCCCACATGCAATGGCGGACATTGGTTGGCAAAGGCTAAAATCAATTCTTAGGGCTTGGTTTATAGCTTGGTTTTGGATTTTCCGTCTCCCGCCACTGTGGTGGATTATACTCCTCCACTAAAACTGCAGAGTTAATTCTGCTCTATTTTGATTTTTTCCACCAAGGGGGAAGAGGGATTTCCACTAAAGTAGCTGAACCCACCTTTGGAAGCGCACATTGGCAGAAAACGCCCTGGTGCAAAATCTATCAATGCTGTGTGTGCTGGTGAAATTCCCAACACGCGCAGGCACTGGAAGAGCACTCACGAAGTAGTGGTAAAGTGTCAGTGTCCACAGGGAGAGTGTCGCTAACATGCTGTAGTGTTTCTCAGGTTCCAAATGAGAGTGAATTGCCTTACAGTCCAATGCCCTTTCATGGAGGTCCTTCATGGAGAACTCCACCCAGTGCTTGAGGCAGAATAGCCACTCTCCATTCAGCCACAGGGCTGCCCCCAGTTCTTCCAGAGTTACTATGGCAACTGTGCAGACCAGATCCCAGGAGTTTCCTTTTGTGTAATTTCCGTCATGGGCTGAGCTCTAAGTAACAGAGGGTGGGAGGGAAGGGTCTGGATCCACTGGTTTGACGGTGGATTATTCATTAAAATGTGTATTGGTAAAGTGCACGTTCACCCAAGGGCATCTTGGCGCAGAAGAACAGATTTTTAGTGTTACCCAACTCAATGGTACTCCTTTTATCGACCTCAGAACCGTCAGGATTTGAACCTGTGACCATGAGGTCGAACACCGACCCCTAAAGTGGAAGGATCCGTCCGCTAACCAGCAGACCCGACATTTGAAAGTGAGTTGAAGAAAATAATTGAACCCAAGTGTTTTACAAAGAGAAGAACTTGAGATCTTTTTTGAAGGTAGCATGGCATGTGGTCATACGGAGGCCCGAAGGGAAGGGTCCATGTTCTTGTGACCCTTCCGGAGAATGATTGGTTCATGTATTGCTCTCCTAATGACTACGGGTGAAGTGGACAGCCTAGAATATGGCAGATTTCCCTATGGATTGATGCTTCTGGAAGGACGGTAGGGCGGTGGCGGAATCAGTCACACATCTGGCAACAGGTCAGGCCTCTGGAAATGTCACTCAGGTGGAGTCAGAACTCTCAGTGCAAGTGAGAGTGAGTGTGTTACACAACTGAGCAGTGAGTATCCTAGAAGATTGTTACACTGCTCAACTGGATTGTGCAACACCCGACACTGCCTGATTGGGAACTTGATAGCATAAACTTGCAGTTGTATTCCCCTATTATTACTTTGTTATTTCTAGAGCTGGAAGGTTGAAATGTGAAGTTAGACCCGCCAGTATCTGAACCAACAGGCCGCACACATAGCGTGTCTGCAGCAGGTGTATTAAACCACAGAGGTGCCTCACAGACAAGGATGGGAGATGGAAATGGGGGGGAGGACCACACCGGGTGCTTTTAATGGGGACAAAAGGTGGCCTAGTTCCACTGCATTTCCTGTGCCTATGGAGGAGGAAGATGTGCTGACATGGGTCCTTGGACAAATACAAGCTCTATTTTTACTGCTGCGGCAGCAAGAAGCCACCCACAAGAGCTCTGCGGTGTGCGCACACACACACACACACACGTAGACCCACCTAAACACTCTGTACAGCCTCATGTCTAGAGCACAAGAGCACTGAGGTGTGGGCACACTCAAACACACACACAGACACACCTGGAGATTATGTGCAGCCTCATGTATAGAGCACAAGAGCGCTTCTGTGTGTGCACACAAACACACACACTCATTTCAGGTTGGCTTGGTTGGAATTTTACCAATTCAAAGCTGTAATACTGTGCCTGGAGTGGTAAATGGCTTTTGTCATTTCACAGCTCAGCAGGGACAGCACTGTGCTAGTCCTATGCTTAAAGACTTTGCTGTAGAAATGGCAAAATATGTTGTCCCTTTCTATCTCGGCGTGGATGGCACTGTGCTAATCTTATGCTTAAAGACTTTGATAGAAAAGCAGACATTTGAGGTGAGCAGATCTAGAGAGTCGCTGGTGTTGCGAGTGCTCTATACAGGAGCTGCTTTCCACCTAAACTTGTTGCATAATTTATGCGCCACTCTATGCCTGAAAGGGTATTGTTTTGATATATATATATATAAACAAACCTTATTACAACTGTATAAAAGAAACGGAGGACCACCGGCTGCTCCAGGGAACAGTTGTTCCCTGGCGGTGGCGGAGCTGCGTCACAATGTAAGATGCTCAGCTGGACTGGCGCCTTCCCGCTGAGCATATTACAAGTTCTGCCACCGCCAGCCACTTCATGGCGGGAGCCCCGCCATGAAAAGGCTGGCAGTGGAGGAACAAAAAGGGCCCTACAGGGCCCCAATTATCCCCCACCATGGGGATGCATTCAGGGGGGCACAACATGTGCCCCCCTGTCTATATACCCCCAAAGTCATCATTTTGAATGATTTTTAATTTTTGGTTAAAAATATATATTTAGGATGAAATTGTGTATCACGTGGTAGGAACTAATGGGGATTTCTAGGCTGGTATAGGATGACCACATATACATAAAAAAATGTAAAATAATGAAACATAGAAGTGAGTAACCATAACACCAGATAACGTAGATAAGACACAGAATATTGACACCCCACTTATCCCCACAAAAGTGAATCATATTGATGCCATGGTTATGGCGACTATAATTTTTATATGGGTGTGGTACTAGCCTACTGACTGACACTCGGTCCAGTGCTGAGAGTGGTCTCACACTCTAGTATTCGCACTCTAGTATTTTACTTTTGGACTGGGACACAATACTTTGTCAGGCCATAGCCCCCCTTTTTGGGCTACTCCCAAAATTCTTATATAAAAAGTTTGGTGCATTGGATAGGTAGGAATGATGTATTCTCACACAAGTTTACTTGAAGAGGTGCCACTAATACGGGGATAGAAATGCGTGAGGTTCAAGTACATTGACACTTTGTCTCTCCTCAACAATGTTCACAGAATAAAGCTATGCCAGTGACAATCTGAGATATTCAAAGATGGCCGCCACCATTAGTAACTATCTTTGCATTTGTCAATCGACTAGGTCACCTTAGTATTGTGCCAAATGGCAGAGTAACAAGAATTTGTTAAGTGACATGATATTTTTCGGCGGCACCTAATAATTCTAGAATATTAAATCATGTGGGGATTTGAATACGAAGGATGTATTACTTAATATATCAGGGTGCTTAAGAATACTAATGTACACACTAGTAATGGATGTCACGATTGTGTGAAGAAAACACACCAGTTTGTTTTTAGTGACCCTTGTCGATGTTTTATTTCGAGTCCATTGACACTTGATCTCTTGATCCAAACTGTTCACAGAATAAAGTTATGCAATAGACAAGCCCGAACTTTTAAGATGGCCGCAACTAATAGAAGCTATCCTGACTTCTGTTCACGATCAGTTTATATAAGTATTGTGCCATTTGGCAGAGTTATGTGACACGATATCTTTCTGGCGGCATCATATATTCATAATTCTCTAGAATATGGAAGGCTGCGAGGATTTCGAAAACAAAAAATGTAATACACCTGATATACCCAGGTGCACAAGTATATTAACGTAGACACTACAAAATGGATGCCATAGTCATGTGAAGAAAAACACAATTGTTTGTTTAAATGTCCTTTTTCTATGTTTTACTTCTTGTATGTATTGTGCGGTCCTCAGCACATCCAGTATGTGATCAAGACTGCGTTGCAGTCGAAACGCGTTACTGGAATAAAACAACTGTCTGAAAGACTATCCCCTGAGTGTGCGCTTCATTTTTGGATTTGCATAGAATCAACGTGTTCGGTGCGCTCCACCGGCTGAGCGTGCCAACTACCCATGGGCCAGCGAAAACGGAAGGGGCAACACATGTGTAATATATATATACATATATATATATATATATATATATATATATATATATATATATATATATATATATATATATATATATATATATATATTATCTACTGGCGGTCGCCAGTAGATAGTTATAGTTAGGACCTATTTTCCATAGGAAATCCGCGACATTCTATTTGAAATAACTCTCTTGCCGGTTGACGAATCTTCGCGAAATTTTCAAACTTTATGGCCCGCTCCGGTCCGCTCCTACCCTGAAAGTCTCGGGGTGATTCGTCAAGCGGGGCCGAGAAAAAGGGGGTCCCAAAACGTGTTTTCCCCATTCATTTTCCCATAGGAAACTTTAGACACGGCTACAGCCCGAACTGTTGAACGGAATTACACCAAATTTGGCAAAGAGGTAGTTCTTGGTTCAGAAAGAACCCTTTTGTTAAATGGTGTAAATCCGTTCAGTAGTTCCTGAGAAAATCAAAAGGAAAATCACATATATATCTATGGCCGCGTTGGATTCGCGCACCCTCCCGATCACGAGCTGTCTGCTAATTGGCTGTCAACACTCCAAACCAGGAAGTGTTGGCAGCCATCTTGTTCCTCGGTAGAACCGAGGAACAAGAAAGCAGTAAAAAAAGTGCGCAAAACGCACAAAGGGGGCAGGGTAGAAACACCCTGACCCCCTAGGTCAGCTCAGGGGGTCCCACAAGGACCCCCTGGGTAGAAAAAAGCATTTGTTTTTGTTTTTAAAATCGGCAGGATGCGCTCAAGGAGCGCGGATCCTGCCGAAAAAAAAGAAAATCGAGCGCGGTCTTCCGCGCTCGATGTAAATTTGCCCCGGGTGGGCCAAGTCCCGGGGGCATGGTGGGGGGTTTAAATTTAATGTGGGGGCTTCTAAGGCCCCCAAGCCCCGGGGACCGCCACCCCCGGGGCTTAAGAAAATAATGGTGCGGGAGGGCTCTTTGCCCTCCCGCAGCCCCGGGACCGCCACCTCCCGGGGCACTAAACATTTGAATATGGGGGTCCGTTACGGATCTCCAAAGCCCCGGGGACCACCACCTCCCCGGGCTGTGAAATAGTTGGGAGGGGGCTGCGCGGCCCCCTCCTGGAGCCCTTGATGGCCCTGGGGACCGCCACCCCCAGGGTCGGCTCCTGCAGTGTCCCGGGTGCCTACCCTCGGGACACTGCTGTTTGCAATGACAGGACGGAGCCTCGCGGCTCCGTCCTGTCATAGCAAACTTGCTTTGGATATTGAGGCGAGAGCAGGAAACCTGCTCTCGCCTCCAATATCCAAAGCAAATAGCTTTCCACATGGGGAGCAGCATGTTAGCTGCTCCCCATGTGGAAAGCAATGCCGGCTCCCGTAGGACACGGGGAGCCGGCGGGACTGTGGGGGTTTGGGGACCCCCACAGTCCCCAACGAGAGGCCAGGCCCCGGGGGATGGGATCCCCGGGGCCATAAGTGGCCAGGAGGGGGCCACGCAGCCGCCCTCCCCAAATTATAAAAATAAAAAATAAAAAAAAGGGCAAGGCCGGCCCCGGGGATGGGGTCCCCGGGGCCTTAAATGGCCTGAAGAGGGGGCCACGCAGCCCCCTCCAAATAAAAAAATTAAAAAATTGAGGGCATGCCCCGGGGATGGGGTCCCCGGGGCCAATACAGGCCCAGGGAAGGGGGGCCACGCGGCCCCCTTCCCATTTTTTTTTTTCTGTTAAAAAAAAATAAAATGCTCAGGCCCCGGGGGATGGGGTCCCCGGGGCCAAAAGTGGCCAAGGGAAGGGGGTCCACGCAGCCCCCTCCCATTAAAAAAACAAGAAAAAAAAACGACCGGCATCGTGCCGGAGGCCCCGCCCTCCCTGCAGTACTCTGCAAACGCGCCCTCTGGCGCGTTTAAGAAGGAAGTAATTCCCTTGAATACTCGGGGTCCTTGGGGCCAACTAGCCCACCAGGAACCTCCAGTATGCAACAGGGGGCTGCGTTGCAGAGAGGTGTACAGAGGCCACGCCCTTTTACACCTCTCTGCAACGCAGCTCTGTGGCGCTTTTAGAAGTACATGGTGGGCTAGTTGGACTCCAGGGACCCTCAGGATTCAAGGGGACTTAATCCCCCAACTTAAAACGCGCCACGGGGCGCGTTTGCACAGTGGTGAAGGGAGGGGGCGGGGCTTCAGGTGACATGTGTACAAACAGGCCCCGTGGCGCGTTTTAAGATGGGGAATTAAATCACCTTCAATTCTGAGGGTCCCTGGGGGCCAACTAGCCCACCATGTACTTCTAAAAAGCGCCACAGAGCTGCGTTGCAGAGAGGTGTAAAAAGGGGCGTGGCCTCTGTACACGTCTCTGCAAAGCAGCCCCCTGGCGCATACTGGAGGTTCCTGGTGGGCTAGTTGGCCCCCAGGGACCCTCATGATTCAAGGGAACTTAATCCCCCAACTTAAAACGCGCCATGGGGCGCGTTTGCACAGATGTCACCTCAGGCCCCGCCCCCTCCCCTCACCATTGTGCAAATATTCCTCTAAAATCAGCCGAAATACGAATTCCGATTTACTCACCTGTTATCAGGAGAGACCTCAGTGCTGCATCTTTCAGCCCAGTACTGATCCTGAAAAGTAATTTTAACCGTACTTACCAGTAACTTGAATTTCCTTCCATAGGCTAACATTGACTGGTTTCACTTGGAAATTCTTCTAAGTGTGGAGTTTTGGAACTTTATAATATTCCTCTAAAATCAACCGAACTACGAATTCCGATTTACTCACCTGTTATCAGGAGAGAACCCAGTGCTGCATCTTTTAGCCCAGCACTGACCCTGAAAAGTAATTCTAACCGTACTTACCAGTAACTTATATTTCCTTCCATAGGAATCCATTGTCTGGTTTTCAGCAGAAAAGTTTCAAAGTGTCGATTTTCACAAATTACAAATATTCCTTAAAAATCGCCTGTATAACTTAAACGCATTCTTTCAACTGTTTACAGGAGATGCACCAGTGCTAGATCCAGGATCCAACACTGAGTAAGAAAAAGTAACGATAACACTACTTACCTGCTAAGTGAATTTCCTCCCATAGGATAACATTGGTGATTCTATGTGAAAAAGTTTCTAAGTGTCAACTTTTAAAATACAATAATATTCCTTAAAAATCACTACTGTAACCAAAACGCTTTTACTCAACTGTTTACAGGAGATGTCCCAGGACTGAATCTAGGATCCAGTCCTGTGGTTAGAAAAGTAATCCATAAAGTAACTAATTGCATTTAACTAGAAATTCACATTGAGCTCAATGTTGCATTGTGTTTGAAATTGTGTTGCCCATTGCAACAACTGTAACTACTGTACTTAAAACTCTATTGCCTATTTGCAAACTATTTAAACTAAAGTAATTCATTCTGACAAAGTATATTTTGTAATGTAATGTATAATGTAATTACAATGTAATTTAATAAATAAAATATATAAAAATAAATAGTTTTAAAAAATGTAGTAAATCAGTATCAAAAAATAAATATAACAATTAATACATTTAAAAATTGTCATTTACAAAACCTTTGAAATTCACTGAAAAAACCATAGGTTTTAGGGGCGTTATAGTTAGAAATTAGCATTTAAAAAACCTTTGAAATTCACTGAAAAAACCATAGGTTTCAGGTACGTTATAGTTAGAAATCAGCATTTAAAAACCTTTGAAATTCACTGAAAAAACCATAAGTTTCAGACACGTTATAGTTAGAAATTAGCATTTAAAAAACCTTTGAAATTCTCTGAAAAAACCATAGGTTTTAGGGACAGTTATAGTTAGTTGGACATTTCACTCGTACACAACCTGTGAAATTCCCCTGTTATAGTTAGTTCAGCTAACTATAACTCGCGCCCCGCAATGCACTGCTGATGACGTCACATATTACATCACTCATGACATGGTCAGTGACATCACTGATGACATCACTGTTGACATCTCAAATGACATCACTGATGACATCATCCACGTGATAATCTGATGCACCTCCTCACACCCTAATATAACCTTTGATACACCCAATCTAAATTACAGACTGCCATTCGCAAAACCATAGACACTCCAACACCAATAACTACATACCCACTCACTGATTCTTAGTTCTACACACACACATCCACTCACTCACCCGTACAGTCACTCATACTTATGGTCACTCAGTACAGGACTATCATATGCACTCTTACTCCTATATAGACACTCAAACACTGCCACTCATCCATAGAGGTACTCACACACCTAGTCAGTCATGCAAATAATTAAACACACTGCCATTTACTCACCTATACAGTTATACACACACCAGCTCACTTAATCATACAAATACTACCACATTGTTACGCTCTTATACAATCACTGATACAAGCACACACTCATCCATACAGCCACTATCACAATCACTCACTCTGCTTATAGCTATTTATATACTCCAACACACATATATACTGCCTTTCACATATGTAGTTACTCACACATGTACCACTGGGACATACATTCACTCACCAACACACTCTTACACACACTTACCCACCCATACAGTCTATCACAGATGCACTCTTGAAACCATCCACCCAGTGAATCACCCACTCACACATCTATGCACAGAGTTGCACACACCCCTCCCACACAAACACTCAGGCACCCATACAGATACTCAGACAACCATTCAATAACTCATATAGACACTCATGTAGCTATTCACAAACACATGCAGCCACTTACACAGCAACAGACAGACGGATACAGACATTCACCCAGTTTAGTCACTAACCCATGCAGTCAGTAAGATACGTTAAATCACTCACTTATAGAGTCAGTCACGCACCTACTAAATCATCCATACGACACTTATACACCCACTCATTCTTCAATACGTCTTTTCCTATATATATTAAAAATATTTAAACTTTACAGAAACACACAGTCACTGCATGATGTCATCAGTGATGTCATTTGAGATGTCATCAGTGATGTCACTGACCATGTCATGAGTGATGTAATATGTGACATCATCAGCAGTGCATTGCGGGGCGCGAGTTATAGTTAGCTGAACTAACTATAACAGGGGAATTTCACGGGTTTTGTACGAGTGAAATGTCCAACTAACTATAACTGTCCCTAAAACCTATGGTTTTTCAGAGAATTTCAAAGGTTTTTTAAATGCTAATTTCTAACTATAACGTGTCTGAAACCTATGGTTTTTTCAGTGAATATATATATATACACACACAATCTTTATTACAGCTATATAAAAGAAACCAATATAAAATATATTGACAAAACGAAAAATATGGGGTTGATTACGAGTCTGGCGGTCGTAAGACCGCCAGACTCGTGGTGGCGGTCCACCATACTCCGTATTACAACTTTAAAAGTAGTTGCGGCGGAGGGCCACCGGCTGTGCCAGGGAACAGTTGTGCAGCGTCACAATGTAAGATGCTCAGCTGGACTGGCGTCATCCCACTGAGCATATTACAAGTTCTGCCACCGCCAGGCACTTCATGGCGGGAGCCCCGCTATGAAAGGGCTGGCAGTGGAGGAACAAAGGGGGCCCTACAGGGCCCCATACCCCCCCATACCCCCACACCATGAGGATACATTCAGGGGGGCACAACAAGTGCCCCCCTGTCTGTATACCCCCAAAGTTGCAGCATGGCATGGACGTGACCATCCATGCTGTGCTGGAACTTTTTTTGCCATTGCCATTGCTGTGCCTGTTTTCCAGTCACCGCCATGGGAAAAGCAAAGGACCGTCCGCCGTACACGGGTTCACCTTATAATACGGTGGGCGGTCCTTGCTTGGGTTTGGCGCAGCTGTGCCAGCGAAGAGCCGAATGAAATAAAATGCACTAGTTATTCAAGTCCATCAAGTCTCAGCCTATCATAGTAAGAGTCACTCATTCTGGCTAAAGTTTAAAGCATGTGTTATATGATGAAAGCAACTTCAACCATAAAGACACTTTGAGTACGTTATTCGTCAACAAACGTTCCAAGATGGAGGACTCCGTATCTTCCTAAAAGAGTAAAAGTTTCGACTCAACAATGAACAATGGCCGTCAAGACTTGAAACGGAGCCACAAATAATCAGGGAAAGGTCAGACAAGGAAGCACATCTCCACTGTCTCTCCTTGGAAAACATTGAACACACAAAAAAAATGCTCGCCCAGTTCTTATGAAACATTGAGAGTTCTTTCAACATCACCGCTCAGAAAGCTGTGTCTGCAACCAACATTCAGCTCCTTGGTCATATTTTCACCATTATTTCCTCAAAAATACTTCAATTGTTTTTAATACTGACTATTACTATAGACCATTTGAGTACTCTTATCAGACTTAGGCAGTAGATTCATAAACACCTTTACTTAGATTAAGCATCATTAAAAGTCCATTTTGAAGGGCTTATCTGGAGTCGGCCATTTTGATGCCAAAAATGGCAACTAACCGTGTGACATCCTCCAATGCACTAAACTATACATGACCCGCTGTGTGTTCCGAGAGCCCCCAGAGTATAGTCTCTGCTTCCCACTTTCGAAGGGCTCAGGGTCTGACTGGCCTATAGGGCAAGCGGGCAGTGCCAGGTGAGCCAGAGTGACAGGTCAGTGTGTGGGTCGGTTTTGTGGCTGTGTGTGGGCTAGTTTTGTGGGGTAGTGGGCTGGTTTGTGGCTGTATCTGGCCCTGCTTTAAGTTAATGGCTAGAAAGCAGTGACAGATAGCACTGTGCTGGCAACGGGAGGTTGCAGTGGGCAGCCAAGATGTGGATGTCTTACGTGCTATGCAAGGAGCGGCATCGTCTCATACCTGGTGCCCAGCGGCAGTCGGGGCAGTTCATATGTGAAAATAAATCCACTGCCGCCAGACAGCGCTTGGTTGCTGACACATGGCTTTCCCAAGTTCCCCAAATCCGTCCTGCGTAGTTTTGAGGGCACTGAATGTGCTAATGAACACTCATTGTTAATCCCAGCTGAAGCTCCAGCTGCACCTGATTGGCTGGATGTGGATGGGTGGGGCTTGTGGGAAAGGAGGCTGTAATCACCTGCCTGTGCGGCAAGAAGCCTGCAGAGGTATGAGGGCAGAGATGCTGACCGCCTGGCTGGTTCTGTCATGCGTTGACGTATGGTGCGCCTGACACAGTGGAAGATGAGCTGTTGAGCCGGGTATACAAACAAGGGACTCTTTGATCTGCATTTGTTGCTCCCCCTACCCATAGTGTTTAAATGATAAAAAAAACTCTAGTGTTTAGTGGAAGAGAACTATGCTCTCTCAGAACTGTTGTCTCACCTTCTTTGCTTCAATAACCTCTACACTGGAGTCTCTCACAAGTCAATATCCACACACAAGAGAGTACAGAACCATTCCCTGGAGCATGACAGCATCATTGCTGCACCGAACGCCATCCTTGGCCTCCCTATAAAATAAAGAAGAAATTTCAAAATATCCTGCTTCATCCACAAAGTTTTAAATGACTGATCTCCAAACTGCAAATCAAAGTTGCTTGTCCCTTATCTTCCAACCTGATATCTCATCTCTTCTGATCTGAACTTAATATCTGCCTGACTTGTTACAAGATATTCAGCGGAATGGCCTTTCATGGCCATGGTCCATCCTCATGGAGCTCTAAACCTCTGTTCCTACAAATGAAATGTGACCTTCTCAGATTCAGGTGATCGCTAAAATCCCATTTCTTCGAGAACACTTTTGGCAAGCCCACGCCATGCATGCCTGTGTTCTCTTTTTTACTCAGGCCTTTTACTCATATGCCGAAAACCACTTTTTATCCATTAATTTAATAGACGGCCTATCAGCATACGTGGTTGGCAGATTTCTTAAGCTGATAATACTCTGAGAGTTATTATCCAGAACTTACTCAATTTTCAACTCTCTGTGTAGATGATTCATGACACTCTGACACTACTGCAAGGTTTGTTGTTGTGCTTAACAAAAACAATGTGAATGAGTTTACCTAAAATAGCTCTATAACGCTGGTGCCAATCAAATGAGACAGGCTGTCAAGCAGCACTTTGTGGTTGATGGTGTCAAAATGGAGCAGAGAGGTCTAATGTGGTCAAGATGTCAGACCAAGGGCCAGGAGTCAGAGTATTACCTGGTCCTGTGCATTGAGTAATTGTTTTCCTGATTTTTATCAGTATTAAATGTGTGCCCCACAGGGGTCTGAACGCTGACTGGAACTCACCGAGAAGGCCATCTTATTCCAGGTTCCATGAACGCTGACAGATGTTCCACAGGATAAATGTGAGATAGGTGGTTTGTTTGAAAGATTGTCTAGGTCCACCTAAGGTTTCTGTACTATAGGAGTGACAATAGCAAGAATGAGGTCTTTATCCCATAGAGATGGAGGTAGTGAAAGATAACAGTTGTCCGAGTCCCAGGTTAACGACGTTTACATTCCAACCAGCCCATGCCAAAGAGTTTTTTTTGAGCCATCAACATTTTTCTGATATCACCAGTTACTGGTGGGAATTCACAAAGAGAGGTTGAGCTCAAAGAGCTGCTTTCTTTTACAGCAGAAGATGTTCGATAGAGAAGGGAAGGGGGTTGTCACACCGCTCATTTGAGGGTACCAGTAGGCGTGTTGTTAGACTATGGGTTAGCCTCTCCATAGAGGTATGGAAAAGGTATTTTATCTGCCACAGTAATTTGGGCTCGGAAGTATTCCTTTTTTGCCCTGGTTGAAGTTGGTTTCTAGCCCCTAGAGGGTGCTCTGCTAGTGGCATGAGGAAATAGTGAGTTTTTCCAATTTCTTTTCAGTGCTCTGTATTGATATTTAGTTAAATTGTGAACTATTGATTGATCCTCATGGAATTAGACTGGCAGGTGGGCAGGTGGGCAAGAGCATCTAATGTATAGAATTTTTTTTTAAATGGACTAGAACTTCCTCAGGTGCCTCCAGAAGCCGTT
Organism: Calotriton arnoldi; assembly: GCA_963921515.1. Classification (NCBI taxonomy): domain Eukaryota; kingdom Metazoa; phylum Chordata; class Amphibia; order Caudata; family Salamandridae; genus Calotriton; species Calotriton arnoldi. The sequence goes on along the minus strand of CAWUFW010022743.1, from coordinate 23,583 downwards.
GCGTGAAATCAGAAGGTTAGATTTTAAGTTTCTGAGTAATACAGTGTTCTGGGGCAGATGAGAGATTAGTGTTTTACCAAACTCCCTTTCAGTGGAGAAGTTAATTAAAGTATGGCCAGATTAGGATAACTGCTCAGAGCTGATAAGGAGGAAATCTGTAACCGTGGAAACAGGTCAAGGCAATGTCCATGTGAGTGAGCTGGGATACTGGCGAGCCCGGAGAGGCGAAGGTGCCCGCAGCTTCAAGGGGTGTTTGGACTGAACTTGTTGGAAGGACCATCTGTTCATTACTGGGCAGAGTATCTCAGCCTACAGCTGTCATGGCACAATTCACTGGTAGTGAAATGAAGAGCAGTACATCTTCAAGGGGCCTTGGACCCTACTGAAGGGATGAAATGCATCCCAAGCCACTGACTGAGTACCACATCAGTCACGAGCCTCACATCTCTCCTTTCCATCCGTCTTTTATATCTCATTTCCCCTCTTTTCCTTCGTATCTCTGATCTTCCTGTTTTTTCCTCTGCCTCTCTTTCCCTTGTCTCCTATTTCTCCTCTCCCCTCTTCCATACTAGCATTTACGATGGCAACATTGGTTTGTTTACTGATGGATGCAGGAAAAGGAAGGAGTGCGCAGGTAAAGTACCCCACTGCACTCACTCTTTCTGGATAGCCTGGGTAGAGTGTAAGCCTGGGCGTAGTTCGCAAAGTAGCGCTACGCGAAGCTACGCAAAGTGCAGTTCGCACTACGCGAGCTACGCGTAGCACTACGCGAACTGCGTAGTGCACTGTTCGCAATGATTGCACAGTGCCGGATGCTTGTCCGCACTGTGCAATCATTGAAAACGGCATCTTGCACAGTGCGAGCTGTCTTTTACTGCTGCTCGAGTAGATTTTTACTCGAGCGGCAGCTTTCTCAATGCGGACTGGTAGTTTCTCATCGAGAGCGGTCGCGAGCAGACGCGACCACTCGCAATGAGAAACCTGACCTCCCCGCGTTGAAAATCTCGCTGGGAGGTTTATTTTCCACGCTCGCGATCAGCAACTTGATGTTGCTGATCGCGAACGAGGAAAAAGTCTCGCCGGGATGTCATTTTGCTTGCTCGCGGTCGCCAACTTGACGTTGAGGACCGCGAGCAAGCAAAAATGACCGCTGCACTACGCTACGCTACGCGTGTTTGCACTGTGCTACGTGCAATTCGCGTTGTGCGAAGTAGCGCAAACTTCGCAAACTACGCGAGCGTAGCGTAGTGCTTTGCCCAGGGTTAGTGTCCATGCCTCTGGTGTAGGGGCCTCATATGGGATGTATATCATTAGCTAGCCATGGTCAGAGCTCATGCAGTGTTGTTGCTTCTGGCAGATAACCCTGTGCTCTGCTCTCACCAGTGCCACTACTTACCATTTTATGTGCACCAGTAACTACAAAACATACCCCCCACCCCTCACCCCTCCCCCAGATGGATAAAGGTCTTAAGAGTTACGACAGCTCACGCCGCTCCAGTTGTTCCAACCACCACCTGTAACCCGTGCAATGTTTCCTAAAGATCAAACCACCCCAAGGGTGTTCTTCTGACTCTGCCCCCACACTGCACCATACCGTCCGCCATTTTTAAAGGGCCATCGCTTAGAGACAGCAATGCCTTCTCCACTTTGTCCTGAGTTGAGCAGCCAGCATCTGGCCCATACTCAGTTTGTGCAAATACATATTTCATAAACTTCACCAGGTATGCATGCTGTTGTTAATCCCCACCCCACTTGCAGAGTTCTTTTTTAAAAAATTAATTTAGGAGAGGGGATCATGTGTCTAATTCTAGCAGACATGGAAGCAAGGGGCATTTTCTGTGCCATCCACTCCTGAGTTCTGCATCTCCGCCGAAAATGGCATCAACAAAGAGATCCACGTTTACAAGAGAGAGAAAATAAAAGCACTTGTCAGGACTTCACAGCCACGAGGCCGGACTTGGAAGTATGCCCAGGGGGTTGTCAGATGTGCCAGGGGCAGGGGCAGGGTTGCCACTTTTGCTGCAAGTGAATTCCACAGTTTAAGCACTGCCTCCCTTAAAGTGACATGCCTCTTTCTAGCATCCATTTATTTTATCAAAATGGTGCAAATATAGATACAGACACAACTACCTTTACGTGTGTTTCTACTTGCCACCTGTTACCACAGAGGTTACCAATATCCAACCGAACAGCTTCCTTTTATTCACCCTTGGAGAATGACAGTCTGAGTTTGCAGCACGACTGGAACTTTGCACCTCCTGGTTCACATCAACTAACCGCAGTAGGAGCATTGACCACCCAGGTGTTTTACCGGCCATTTCTGCACCACCACTGGAACTAAGAGAAGGCTGGCCTAGGGGGCTAAGGCGACTGCTGGAGGGTTGAGGCACCGAGTGGCCTGTGTGCATTCAGCCTCTCTTCATATGATAATTCCAATATGTGTGCAATCTGCTGCATGCAATTTAAATAATCATTACACATTTTAGAGGGTTATTCTGTCTGCTTCAAAGTGCTGCCTTGGGCTTGTCCATCACATTTTCAAATCCAGAATAAGATAAGGCAGTCGCCTATACCCCTGAGTGGACAGGAGAGGTGAAAAGTGAGACCAGGAGAGAGCAAAGGAGGGGGCAAGGTTGAGGGAGTGAGGAAGGTGCATTGTTGATGTCATTATGTCATCGAAGGCGATGTCAATGAAACAATAGTGCTTTGTAGGTCGAAAAACAGGGAAGTGTCAATTATTTTGGTCTTTTTGATTGAAAAGGAACATGTTGTATTTCACTTCTGCATTCCCCTAACATTACTACACACATATAACCCGCAGCAAGCATAAACGCCTGTATTTCCCCGCCCCTTAGGGAGCACCCCGACAGCAGTTCTTAAAACTTCAAAGTTGATCGATTTCCAAATATTTATCTACCCATTTGCAAATGAGACCACCATTATTTTGTGGCCTGGGCCTCTCTTCTGTCTCAGTCCAACACTGGAAGAGCCCCGTCTCAAAGTCACTCCCAATGATGAACAAAGATACAGGGTAACCCCCGGCTTCCAGTTCCGCTCTGCTTCTAATAAACTTCCATGCACTCCACATAAGAGGACTCGATAACCTCTCTGCCAATCACTCACCCATCAGCAGCTCCACCAACAATGAGTAGTGACTGACAGGTGACACACCGAGAGACACAGACACCCAACAACGAAGAGCAGAGACCGACAGGTGACACACCTGAGAAACACAGACACTCAACAACAAAGAGTAGTGACCAACAGGTGACACACTCGAGAGACACAGACACCAAACAATGAAGAGTAGCGACCGACAGGTGACCCACCCTAGAGACACAGACAACCACCAGTGAAGAGTAGTGACCAACAGGTGACACACCCGAGAGACACAGACACCCAACAACAAAGAGTAGCGGCCGACAGGTGACACACCCGCAAGATACAGACACTCAACAACGAAGAGTAGCTACTGACAGGTGACACAATCAAGAAACACAGACACCCAACAATGAAGAGTAGCGACCGACAAGTGACACACCCGAGAGACACAGACACCCAACAACGAAGAGTAGCGGCCAACAGGTGACACACCCGAGAGACACAGACACTCAACAATGAAGAGTAGCAACCGACAGGTGACCCACCCTAGAGACACAGACAACCACCAGTGAAGAGTAGTGACCAACAGGTGACCCACCCTAGAGACACAGACAACCACCAGTGAAGAGTAGTGACCAACAGGTGACCCACCCTAGAGACACAGACAACCACCAGTGAAGAGTAGTGACCAACAGGTGACACACCCGAGAGACACAGACACCAAACAATGAAGAGTAGCGACCGACAGGTGACCCACCCTAGAGACACAGACAACCACCAGTGAAGAGTAGTGACCAACAGGTGACCCACCCTAGAGACACAGACAACCACCAGTGAAGAGTAGTGACCAACAGGTGACCCACCCTAGAGACACAGACAACCACCAGTGAAGAGTAGCGGCCAACAGGTGACACACTCGAGAGACACAGACACCAAACAATGAAGAGTAGCGACCGACAGGTGACCCACCCTAGAGACACAGACAACCACCAGTGAAGAGTAGTGACCAACAGGTGACCCACCCTAGAGACACAGACAACCACCAGTGAAGAGTAGTGACCAACAGGTGACCCACCCTAGAGACACAGACAACCACCAGTGAAGAGTAGTGACCAACAGGTGACACACCCGAGAGACACAGACACCCAACAACAAAGAGTAGCGACCAACAGGTGACACACTCGAGAGACACAGACACCCAACAATGAAGAGTAGCGACCGACAGGTGACCCACTCTACAGACACAGACAACCACCAGTGAAGAGTAGTGACCAACAGGTGACACACCCGAGAGACACAGACACCCAACAACAAAGAGTAGCGACCAACAGGTGACACACTCGAGAGACACAGACACCCAACAATGAAGAGTAGTGACCAACAGGTGACACACTCGAGAGACACAGACACCCAACAATGAAGAGTAGTGACCAACAGGTGACACACCCGAGAGACACAGACACCCAACAACAAAGAGTAGCGGCCGACAGGTGACACACCCGCAAGATACAGACACTCAACAACGAAGAGTAGCTACTGACAGGTGACACAATCAAGAAACACAGACACCCAACAATGAAGAGTAGCGACCGACAGGTGACCCACCCTAGAGACACAGACACCCAACAACAAAGAGTAGCGACCAACAGGTGACACACTCGAGAGACACAGACACCCAACAATGAAGAGTAGTGACCAACAGGTGACACACTCGAGAGACACAGACACCCAACAATGAAGAGTAGTGACCAACAGGTGACACACCCGAGAGACACAGACACCCAACAACAAAGAGTAGCGGCCGACAGGTGACACACCCGCAAGATACAGACACTCAACAACGAAGAGTAGCTACTGACAGGTGACACAATCAAGAAACACAGACACCCAACAATGAAGAGTAGCGACCGACAAGTGACACACCCGAGAGACACAGACACTCAACAATGAAGAGTAGCGACCGACAAGTGACACACCTGAGAGACACAGACACCCAACGTGCCTTTTCAATCAGAGCATCATCCACCTTAGAAGTTCACATCTTCCCACACATTTCCAGACCTCCACAGCTTACTGGGCAACATAAAGGCTATTTTGTAACTTTCCCTCCCCATACAAAACTAAGTCAAATAACAATATTAATAAAAATTAAATAAATAGTCTTCTGGTTTTTTGTGTAGAGAGCCTTGAAGTACACACTCCAATTCTAACTCATAGGAGCATCGTTTTCTCAACAGTCCCGGATCATTAGGGGAGGGTGGAGTGCAAATTGTGACCTGATTGGTTATTTATGCTCGCATAACCGCTACCACAGCAAAAACACAGGGACTCATCTTTTTACCCCAGAGGCTTGTTGTTACCCAAAAAAACTGGGCAGGAACCCCAAGGGAGCAGGCGATATGTCCCTGAGACAACATTAAAAGACCCTGCAGCCTCCTCCTGTTTTTCTGCACTTTTCTGCATTTCTCCTCCTTTTGAATGTACATGAATTACCACATTTACCAATGTTTCGGGCAACACAACAAAGAAAGCTGTGCTGCGCTACGTTGCATGGCATGAAATGGAGAGAGCACTTCTGCTTCCTCCTATCACTGTCGCACTGTGCACAGCCTAGCACCAACATGCTGCAAAGGTGCCTGCGTTATGGGTAAGATTGTTTCTGTGCAAGAACGGGTACCTTCCTGCACAAAAAGAATTATTAGCAGCTTATTCCTCATTCTATGTGTGCAGCGGAAAGCAGCACTCATGGAAAGTCTGTAGGATACTGTTTTTTTTGTTGCATTAGCCCCCGCACACACACGCACACACTTTGTGCCTGGTATTTGATACAACTTTGACTGAAGTTTACTGGGTTCCTGCTAAACAGCTCCCGAGTGCCAGTGTTCTTCCCCCAAAATATTACAACTAGTCATTTGATCCCCAAGTGACCAGGCCTTTAGCACCTCTGTAAAGGCCAGATGTACGACCATTTTCGCAAACCCATTTGCGCATGCAAAAACTGCATGGGGAATGTATAAACCCTATTTTGCGACTCGCAATTTTTGCGACTCGCAAAATAGGGTTTTGCGACTTCGCTATTAGGAAGGGCGTTCCTTCCTAATAGCGAGCGCAACCCTATGTAAAAATGTTTTGTGTCCGCAATTGCGGGGGCAAAACACTTGCAAATTACCACCCTCTTCAAGTGGGTGGTAATGCACTCGCAAAAGGGAAGGGGTCCCCAGGGGACCCCTTCCCCTTTGCAAATGCAGGGGAAAATATTTTTTAAGAGCAGCCAGTGGTCCCAGGGACCACTGCCTCCCCTTAAAAAATGAAACGAAAACGTTTCACATTTTTTTTTTTTAAATGCATCCCGTTTTCCTTTAAGGAAAACGGGCTGCATTCAAAAAAAAAAACTGCTTTATTTAAAAGCAGTCCCAGACATGGTGGTCTGCTGAGCCTAGCAGGCCACCATACCTGGGAGGGCTGGCATTCCCAATGGGGTCGCAAATTGCGAGAGGCTAATTAATATTCATGAGCCTCTCTATTTGCGACCCCATTGGGAATCGCTAACAGTGTGAAAAACACTGTTGTACATTGGAAATAGCGCCTCGCAAAAAACTCGCAATTTGCGAGGCGCTATTTCCAACGTCGTACATCTGGCCCTTAGTCCCTAGTAAGTGGTACCTCTGGTACCGTGGGAATAGGTACTGAAGAGGGTCCCTAAGAGCTGCAGCATATCTTGAGCCATTCTAAGGGACCCAGCACCAAACTCATACAAACTGCCACTGCAGGCTGCATGACAAGGTGCTCTAAAAAGTGAAAACATGACATGTCACACACCTGTGTGCCATGTCCCCTAACACTGCATGTAATATTTGTAAGTCACCCCTACAGCATGCTTTACAGCCCTAAGGCAAGGTACATTTTATTACATGTGTGGACATATCTGCATGAGCAGATTTGCCCCTGTGATGACCAGTTCAATTACTACCAGTACAAGTGACCAAGGAAGCCATTTTAAGGACATGTGCTGGACACTGGTCAAAAACGAGTTCCCCAGCTACATGATGGCTTCACTTAAACTAGAGATGTTGGTATCAAACACCTTGTATTCATAAACCCACACTGATTCCAGTGATGGATTTATTCATACATGCACCTAGTGGGCACCTTAGAGGTACCGCCTGAAAACCTACCAACTACTAGTGTACTGACTGACTGGGTCTAGCCAGCCTGCCACCACAGATGAGTGCCTGACCCCCAGGGGTGAGGGCCTTTGCTCTCCGGATGTCAGAAACAAAGGCTGCTCGGGGAGAGGGTGTTTACACCCCCTCCCACAGGATGGCCTGTGAATTAGCATTCAAGGGCAGAGAGGTTCAAGGAGCCCAGCCCCTCTGGTATGCAAATCTGTCTTCCCTCGTAGGAGAGGATGCCGACCCCCCCCCTATCCAGAGCCCATTTGGCACCATAGACAAGTGGGAAAATTAGTAGTAAGAGAGGCGTGTTCACCTTCAGGCTAGTTCCACCCCTAAGGTGGGCTACTTGAAGTGCATTCAAAAAGCAGAAGTCTGCAATCTCTGTGATGGCAAACTTAGGACCTCTAGGACAGAGTTATGCCTACTTCCCACAGGAAGTGGTCATATAGGGGGCGTAGTGATCCGAGGGGTAAGTAGCCCATTGGCTACTACCCTACACTCCCCTGACATCCCTAAATCTAGTATTTAGGGGAGCCCCTGGCACCAGGAAAGCAGATCCTGCCAACCTAAAAGAAGAAGAAGGACTGAAGAGCTGTGAAAAGCAAGAACTGTGGAAGGAGCAACTGACTTGGTGCCAACCCTTCCGACCTGTTCGCTGTTCTGGACGATTGTGCCAAAATTGACTCACCCTGTAAGCAGCTGTGCCTCCAAAAGCCTGGGAGGACCGCCAGCACTTCTGCCAAGACTCAGGAATTCCTGTGGGGCAGCGGAGCTGCTTCCCTGCACCCTGCAGGTACCAAAGAAAAAACTGTGAGGACTCCAGACCGCATAAACCTGACACCGGCCAGCACCACTGCACCCGTTGGTCCAAGCCTGAGTGGAAGTGGGCCAACAGTGGCAGCGTGGTCCCCCATCCCTCCTGAAAAGCAACCCACCTTGGGTTTGCCAGGAGGGGACTCCTCTATGCCGCCTGCAGCCTCTGTGTGCAGCCCCCCGACCGCAAGTGACTCCGCTGTGAAAAACCCAACGCCTCAAGACACCCCTGCACCGTTCGCCCCTGCCCCGAGTGGAAGTAGACCGAAGGTGTCCTCACGTCCCTGAGCATCTTGAGACCTGAGCTCCCTTGTTGGTTCAGCCAGACTGGTTTCCCAGTCCAAGCCTGCAGCCTCTTTTCTACCTGATCGATCCACATTAACTGACTGTGGTGTCTTCATGTCTATGCCATGCATTCTCTCCTTAGTTATGTAACCCCTTCTGCGTTAACTGTGTGAGTGTTCGGTAATAGAATGCTGATGTGTGTATGGTTTGAGTGAGTGTCAGTTGGAACGCGTGGGCTGAGCATCAAAGATGCTGCTCCCGGTGGGGCCTTCCTGCTTCCTTATTGCCATCTTTACCTGTAATCTGAGACTCCTTTCTTAAGAATAAACCTCATCTTGTTTCACCCGTACTACGGGCCGCCCTGCATCTTAATTTACCACAAAGGCGGCGAGTGGGAAAAAGACCTAGCGTGACTAAAAGGTTACTGCTGGAACAGGAGAGGGGAAGAGATTGAAACTGAAGAATCCTAAACATAATACTTTTAGAAATTGCAGCTTGGGCACCCGATGCTGAAAAGCACCTCTGCACCCGGCCGCCCCAGTGCCGCCCTAGGTGACCTGGTGCTGTGGCCTTGGACCTTGCCTTAAGTCCAGGAGAATGGTCTCATAAGTCGCTGTGCAGTAACTGTATGCAGGGTATGTGTTTCCTACATAGGATAACATTACCGCTTCAGAAATTGCACTGTGTTGATTTTTCAAACCTGTAAAAATTCATAACTCGAAACGTACTGACCTTATTTTGATGATCTTGGTGCCCAAAGTTATATAACGATAAGAGTTATTTTTATAAATTGGTTTGTATCTCCTTATTGAGTTGTGTGCATCATTTATTGACTGTGTTTGTATTGCAGATGTCTAACACTCCCCTCTGATAAGCCTAGGGCTGCTGGACCACACTACCCCCGAGAAGAGCACTCTGGGAAACCAACATACCTTGCATCCAAATTAGTTAAGTTTGGCCAGACAAGAACTCTATGGAGCACCAACACTCTGCTTCTCATCCTGCCAAAGAAACACAAACAAAAAGCACTTTCATGCTCCTTTTTGGGCAATGCCCCCAGAATCTGGAATTCTCTCCCAGTTCACATCAGAACGAACCCTTCCTTCATGAGCTTCAAAAGACGACTAAAGGATCTTAATCCCCCCAAACTCCATCACCTAGCCATGATCCTGACGCTTCTTCACTTACAATGGACTATTTGTATCCTACTGTTGACCTGTCCATACTTTGCTCTCTAAAGCACTATGATACTCCCGGGTCTTGCCAGGGCTATAAAATAGTTGTTAAATAAATTAAAAAATAATAATAAATACCTGGACTCTTTGCACAGTATACCTCTTTTTGGTACACTATATAAAGAGCCAGCTTCATACAAAGTCGAAATAATGAGGAGAAATAAGGATATTTCTCCTCGTTACACCTCTCTGTAGTAGGAACACCATTTTGGCGCAATCCCAGGTTTACTGTCTTTAGTAAATCTGGAATTCTCTGAATTTCCATGGTTGGATGCGCTGAAATGCCCACGCTACACCTATGGAACATCTACTACAATGAAATGTTACAGCAGGGCAGCGCAAGCCATTATATTTCTTTACAAAGTCATGCGACGTGGTGCAAACCTCCCCTTGCTGGCTTTATAAATCCAGGGGTGGTTCCTCCGCTACGGCGGAGGAGCGTCGCCCCACTGCTGAAATACAGCAGACAGAAGAAAAATAAAATGACGATAAAACTATTTTGTTGTCATTTTATTTTTACATCCAGTCTGCCGAGTCCAGGGTGGGGGGGACCATGCTGCAGCAACGCACAGTAGGGGGTGGAGGCGGGGTAGGCACTGAAAGTATGCATGTATGTTTGACCAGCCGTCCACGTAAATATATGCGCCATGTAGAGGCCCCAACCCATCTTTGCTAACATTTATAGAGGGCATTCTTGGGACAGAAGGCGCGTCCGACATGGTTCAAATTTAAGGGTGTTTATATAGGGGGAGTATGGCTTCTGCCTACTTTGTGAAGAATTTTTTTTAAAAATGTTACAGCTTCATGAACTTCCCAAAGATGGGGTGGTTTAAAAACATGCAGGTGAAAAATCTCACGAAAGTAGGCATTTACCATCAAAAATGCCCACAAAACCTACTTTTAGCAGGATAATTTCTCTATAAAAATGTTTTAGGAAAAAAATGTTCCTGCTCAGACACATTTTGTAGGAAATTTGTGGCAAATTGACAAACTTCTAAACTGGATGGTTGCAAAGGTGTGAAGTTGGCACAACTCCACCGGTACAACATATATCACACACAGCCTCACTGAAAATGCAACATTTTGCCCACTTCTCCAGCTCATTTATGGTGTCAAAAATCCTTAGTGCAGTGTCCATGTGATAACCTGCTCCTCCTTTCTTTTTTTTCTTTTGTTGCAATTATTTTGATTGGTATCAGGAACTCTAAAAAATAACAGCGGTGACAATGTCATGTATATCCATCATGGGTACAGAAGAGATGGACAATCATCAATAGCAAGGCATGCATATCTGACAACGGGGAGAGCAGAAAATGACATAGGGAGGGGATGGGAAAAAGAGAGAACAGAACCTGAGAAGACAAGAAGTAGGGAGTAGAGAAGAAAGAGAAAGGAGAGAGAAGAGAAGAAAGTGGCATGAGATAAGTGGAGAGGGGGAAGGGGAAAGTCAGGGAAAGAGGACAGTGAGCTGTGGGAGCAGGCAGCATTCACAGGTGGCTTGGTGGCAAGGAGAGTACCAGGGAGGTCCTTTCTACATTGTGGCAAACCTGCTATGCTTTCAAGTGGCAGAGACACACACAAGTCCAAGTCTCCTGCAAGTGGTGTATGTGAATATATTGTCATTCTTGTCTTTGAGGGGTTATTTTGGGACATCCCAAGTAAAGAGAGTGGCTCCGGGACCATGACTAGTCTATGTTACTGCTAATGGTTGGTGGTAGCTGATTGTAGCAGTGGGGTGCAGGCACTTTTCCCTGAATCCCACAGGGCTGATGGACTGCTCACTCTCTCTGGTAAATGTGTGTAGTAGGTCACACCTGGACACCCTTAATCACATGATCTGTGAGTGTAGTGAGCTTGAGAGTGCTTGGAAACATGCACGGTGGTGCAGTCTACTTGATGTGCCCTCCTGGACATGCACCGTCATCTCTTCCTCTAGGTGATGCTTCCTTTGCGCCCTTCATCTCTATCCCCTCCCCCAACACTCTGGATTGTTCTCTAAAACCAAGTCATATGGTCTGCTTCCAATATTCATCCTGAAGGAAGAAGAAGCCACCTCATGTTGATCCCTCAGCCTAGATAAACCAGTCCAGCAGGTCAATCTGTGACCTGGCTTGAGTGACACCTACATTAAGAGATAACTCTAAAGCCATTCCGGCCCAGGCATCTCATGATGTAAACAGCATCTCCTTGCCCCGCCCACTCACCCCGTGCTTTCTGCTGTCACTGTGGTTTGTCTGCCTGCACCTTCCATCTTTGCTGCAGCCATGCCCCCTTGCAAGTGACTGCCCCGATTCCCTAGTCCACACCCCGCCTCCTGCCACTGCAGCCTACTGGCTCACACTCCACCTTGAGGCTGAGATGTTTCCTTCAAGGAGCCACTGGGTCCAGAACACATTACCGTTTGTGGCTCCACCCTGAGAGTGCAGCGAGTGGACCCAGACTCTGTGCCCACTTCCCACCAGGAAGGGTCAAATCTAGGCATGCTGCACACAATCCTGAGAAATGCACATTACTCTTGTTACATGAAAGTCATGGAAATACACCAAGTAAGCAAGTATGCCATTGTTGCCAGCAAAATTACAGTGTGGGAACAACACGAACACTCACAACTTGAACGTCTGTTGTATTTGTCACCCTATTTAAGTGTGAAATGCATCCTTGAATTAACAATTGATTGAGAGATGCATTACATGCTAAAATAAAGCACTAAATGACAGATTTGAATTTGGTAATTTCGCGTGATTTTCCTGAAAATTTGTCTGAGCAAGGTACTGTTTCAAAAGATGAATTAATGCCATAACACTTTCTCAAAGTTAGTAAACATATTTTCTTATTGATAATAAAAGTCTTACATATTTATTTAAAGACTAACATTGCTTTGACTTCACATTTATTGTGAGCCTTGACTGATCAATCTTGGTTCCTCTTGAAAGGGAATGAGCATAAGCTCCTTACAGCCAGACAAATGTAAGAAATGAAGTTGGTCCATAGTGAAAGCACCCTTGCCTTCAATACTGTCCTGCTTTTGTTTGCATGTCAAATAATGATCAGATTCAAGGACACCTTCATTATAGTCTTTCCTTAGTTTGAATGATACAGAAAGAAAATAAGAGATTGTCTTACTAGATTATGTCGCTATCTACCTGAGGTACCCTGAAACCTTTATCGATCAGAGTACCCGACGGGATGGCTGAAGGCATCCCCTTGCCCTGTCCTACCCTTGGTGGAACTCTGTGCATACATTGGCAGGCAGCTTGGGCTGGATAATAGAGGGCATTTACCCTGGCTACCTGTAACCAGTTCACGCCATGGGCAACTCCTCTGTCACTTACGGGTGCAACCGAGATCATTTATGATGGTTGCAGGACCACGGCTCACTGTATGCAGTGCACCTCAGTTGGTTGCTCCTCTGTCGCTTGGTGGACTCAAGATCATTTACGATGGCTGCAAGGCCACTGCTCACTGTATGCAGTGCACAACAGCTGGTTGCTCCTCTGTCACTTCCGGGTGGACTCAAGATCATTTACGATGGTTGCAGGGCCACGGCTGACTGTACGCAGCTACGAGAGCAGCACAGGGATTGGCATGAGCAGGCTGAAAAGACGTTCCACTCAGGCCTGGGAGTCTATGCGGTTTCTCCAGCCCAGCTGCTCAATACAGATGGCTGAAGAAACCTAAGTGTGCATGTGTGTTTTGGTCGGCCTGAGATGGCCAGCCAAACACATATGCGCACTTAGGGAGCACACATGGCACTCCTCCTCCCATGCCCCACCCCACAAGCTGGCCCAAAGCCGGCAAATGAAAAATAAAATGATGCTAGAACATCCTTTTATTTTTCATTTGCTGTAGGCAAATTGTGATTCCTAACATATATATATATATATATATTAACCCTGGGCGGTGAACTCCGCTCCGCTCGCGGAGTTTGCGGAGTTTCCTGCACTCCGCGTTACGCGGAGATCGCGGAGTTCCCAAAAACTCCGCTTTGCGTTTCGTAGCGGAGTTTTTTCCTCGCTCGCGTTCGTCAACGTCAAGTTGGCGACCGCGAGCGAGGAAAATCAACCTCCCGGCGAGATTTTTCCTCGTTCGTGATCGTCAACATCAAATTGGCGAGCGCGTGCGTGGAAAATCAACATCCCGGCAAGATTTCTCAACGCGGGGGGGGTCAGGTTTCTCATTGCGAGTGGTCGCGTATGCTCGCGACAGCTCGTGTTGAGAAACTGCCCGTTCGCATTCAGAAAGCTGCCGTTCGAGTAAAAATCTACTTGAGCGGCAGAAAAGGAAAGCAGAGACCGCTTGCAGTGTGCAAGGTGCCGTTCGCAATGATTGCACAGTGCGGACAAGCATCCAGCACTGTGCAATCACCGCGAACGGCATTTTTCTATTGTACTCCGCCGCTCGCGTAGCTCCGCGTAGTGCGGCAGAGTTTTTTTGCACTTCGAGTATATATATATATATATATATATATATGAACGCCACATCCGATTCTCCACACAAAGACCGGACACCGACACAGGGGAGATTTCAGGAGATAAGAACTTTATTCCTCCATTACGCTGCGACGCGTTTCGGCATTCACTGCCTATATATATATATAGGGCTGTTATAGTTAGGAAATAGAATTTTTTTTTTTAAACTTAGATATTCACTGAAAAAACCAAAGGTTATAGGGACGTTATAATTCAGCTGACATTTCACTCGTACAAAACCAGAGAAATTTAGCTGAGCTAACTATAACTCGCACCCCCACAATGCACTGCTTATGAACCCACATATTACATCACTCATGACATGGTCAGTGACATCACTGACGACATCTCTGATGACATCATCCTCAGAATCTCTGACGCAGCCACTCACACCCCCATGTAACCATTGAACACCCACTCCAACTTTCACACTACCATTCTCAAAACCATTGACACACCCTTAGTAGTACTTACATACCCACTCACTCATTCATAGGTCTATACACACATCCACTGACTCACCCATACAGCCACTCATACACCCACTCACTCACTAATACAGCCACTGTCATATCCAGTCATACACCTATACAGCCCCTCATACACTGTCAGACACTCATAGAGCTGCTGACACATCTACTCACTCACCCATAGAGTTAATCACACTGCCACTTACTCACCTATACAGTTATACACACACCAACTCACTTATTCATAGAGCTACAAACACATACTCACTCACCTATACAGTCACTGACACAAGCACACACTCACCAATACAGCCACTCTCACAATCAGCCAGAGATATCACTATAATTTTCCACTTAAATTTCTCAAAAAGTACAGAACGAATTTAAACCAAATAAGCAAAAGGCACTTCTTTGAACCGACATCTACCTCCCTGCCAAATTTGGTGAAAGTCTGTTAAGCAGTTCGGACTCTAGAGGTGGCCAAAGGTTCATATGCCAATTAACATTACAAACGCAACCTTATTTCACGACCCAAATTCTCGGTCCCTACTGCACGGATCACCCCCAAACTTTCACAGTCGATAGTACCCACCGTGACACTTTTTTGGCAAATTTTCATGCAGATTGGTCAAATGACGCCAAGGTTATAGCCAAGTCAAAAAATGCTTATCCTATGGAAACCTGGTCCTAACTATAACTACCTACTGGTGAACTCCAGTACGTAGTGTGTGTGTGTGATATATATATATATATATATATATATATATATATATATATATATATATATATATATATATATATATATATATATATATATATATATATATATATAGCTTGAAGATCCCCCAGATGATCATTAAAAAACGTAAACTTGTGCCATTCAGCCGAGCAAATGCTAATACAACACTATTCCCTTGGCATCAGTGCAACACTGCCCAGGACTAGTGTAATATAGGTGATGTGTATCCTTGTTGTGTCAACCACAAAGAGTGGTCCTGCCTGTTAGTCAGTGGTGGGGGCTGCACTGTACTGAAAGCTCCATAGTATAACTTGAGATGACATAACACAATATTACACTCACATGCTGTCCTGACTTTTATTGTTAGGTCTGGCTTGGCAGCGCCGCTGTCTGCTGAACTTTTTGTTACCAATTCTTTAAAATGTACAGAGTGGACTTTAGTTCTGACCAGAGGACTACTTCTCTCTCGCCTCATGCTTTGGGATTTTTGGTGTATCATTCCACCTTGTATGGAGTGTGCCCTTCCAAATGGATGCAGTTCAATTTAAAATTATCAAATGTTCGCTGTATAACAGCACAACAAATGTGTATCACATAGTTAAACTGTATTCCTAAACCAATCATTTTCTTGTTTTGGTTTTTCTTTACAGCAGGTTGTTTATAATATTCTAATCAGGACGAAATTTGCAAGCCAGACATCTTGGCTTTGCTGAGGCTTGTCTTTACTCTGAAGACAAACATGATTATGCCATCTTGGTGCCCTCATATTTAATAAATCGACCGAAAAATAACATACAAGGCATCATAATATGACAGAACAAAACACAAAGATATTAAATAAAATGACATACCATATATTAACAGTACATAACACACTATAACAGCAGAACGGAACACAAGGTGACATAATACAACACCATTATAATAACACAAAGCAACATATAGTGACATAAAGTAACACAATGTAACAAGCATTGCATAACTCAGCGCGAGATAGTGCAACATGACTAAGCGTAACGAAGAGCACCCCTGAAAGTCGGACTTTGGGGGCCACCTCGTGCTGTCTCTCTCTGTGTATGATCTCAACCAGGGCTTGCTTTTCTTCACCGTATGATGACGTCACGTGTGTTAATGCTATGCCAGACCTTTAAGCCCTCACATCCTCCTGAGCCTGACACTGAACCAAGGACCCTGATGAACCCTGGTGCACGCGCACCTCAGTAACGGCAGGTGCCACCCGCAGCCTCCCAAGTAGGAACTAGAGTTGTGGTTGGAGGGAAGTAAGAGAAAGCTCGGTTATTTCCTGTCTTCATTTGCCAATGCGATGACAAGAGCCAAGAAAAGCGAAAGTTACACCTTGGCTTGCCACAATGAGACTGTTTGCGTGTGCTGCAACAACAGTGTGATGAGCCATCCCTGCAGGGGAGCAGGTGGGAGTCATTCTGTGGCCAACCCTGTCTCTGGGTGAAGCGGCTTCCAAGGTACCACTATGTACGGCAGCCCCCTAGCTGATTCAAGATGCCATTTCAGGCCTCTGCAGGTGGTGCACAGATCATGGTGCCTCTAGGAAACAGTGGTTTCCTGTTGGCCAATCAGGCAGCCCCCGATGGGCTGTTCTGTCAGGTCACTGTATGGGCTGGTTTTGTTGGCTGTTTCTGGGCCTGTTTTATGGTCTGTGGGCTGTTTTTACTTTCGATTTCCTTGATTTTAAAACAAACATTGCCTGCAGCAAGCACACATCCATGCAATCTTCCAAACCTTGCCAAACACTTACACAGCATGTCTTTACAAATTTAAAAGTGCCCCAGTTTGGAAACATGGTTAACTTTTTAGCTCTCTGAATCATTAATGTGCCACTTTTATTTTGGCACCTGACTATTTTCTGTCCCCGTCCGATGCTGGTAACACGTAGACATTACTTAATGTCTTACACATGCTCAGAAGTGACTTAGGAGAAGCAACCTCTGCCTCATGACTCGTAAACAGAAATCTTACTTTGTTGTCAGCATCACAGTGTCTCCCTGTGCTGGGTGAGACCCCTACCCAGTGACTGCTGTGACTCAGACCTCATACCCCCCCTTCACATGCTCATCAAAGTTACACCAGTGCTGATTACTCATCACAAAATGGGCCTGTCTGCTCAGTGATAGTGCCAGGCCTCGGCATGTGAGGCGGCCTTCAGAGGAAGAGTTTACACCACCTCCAGCTTCTTCATTGAGTAGCAAGACTAGTCTTTGGCATGGAAACACAGGTCACGTCACTGCTTCCCAAAGAGGCTTGCGCCGGCTGCCTGTCGTATGGAGAGGACCATTCAAAATGCTTTGGATTACCCACATAGAAGACTGGTCGCAGGGCTTGACCTCCCCGCCTACATTAGTTCACCACTACAGTCCACCTCACATCTTGAGATAGGCTCAGATCACCACTGCTCAGTTCACCAAGAAGTGTGCGTGGAGAAACCCTGGCAACGTGTGAGCCTAAAGCCTGGAGGAGTCTGACCCAAGCCCCTGGAGCACAGCAAGGCCATCTCATGCTCAGAGAGGCGCTGAAGAACTTCCGGGTCCATCAGGCCCTACCATGAACCACCTGTTACCATAAGTCCACCTCGGGCTACATACGGTCCTGATGTAGGCGAGATGGGAAAGGCCTGATTACACCCTGGGAAGGTTAATGTGTTGATTTTGTAGTTAGAGGAACAAGGATGCACTTCTTATGGGTACCAGGGCCTGGAATACAACCGGGGTCAGTGCTGTGATTCTAAACTGTTTGCTATCCATGCATTGCTTTCTTTTCCTCCAGCACCTTTTATTCTATTCACTGCATGAGAGTATGTGTTGGGAAGATGCAAAGTGGCAGAGGTGTCACTGCGAGAGAGTAAGTGCTGGGAAGATGCAAAGTGGCAGAGGTGTCACTGCAAGAGAGTGTACGTGTTGGGAAGATGCAAAGTGGCAGAGGTGTCACTGCGAGAGAGTAAGTGCTGGGAAGATGCAAAGTGGCAGAGGTGTCACTGTAAGAGAGTGTACGTGTTGGGAAGATGCAAAGTGGCAGAGGTGTCACTGCGAGAGAGTACGTGTTGGGAAGATGCAAAGTGGCAGAGGTGTCACTGCAAGAGAGTGTACGTGTTGGCAAGATGCAAAGTGGCAGAGGTGTCACAGCGAGAGAGTAAGTGCTGGGAAGATGCAAAGTGGCAGAGGTGTCACTGCAAGAGAGTATACGTGTTGGGAAGATGCAAAGTGGCAGAGGTGTCACTGCGAGAGAGTAAGTGCTGGGAAGATGCAAAGTGGCAGAGGTGTCACTGCGAGAGAGTAAGTGCTGGGAAGAAGCAAAGTGGCAGAGGTGTCACTGCAAGAGAGTACGTGTTGGGAAGATGCAAAGTGGCAGAGGTGTCACTGCAAAAGAGTGTACGTGTTGGGAAGATGCAAAGTGGCAGAGGTGTCACTGCGAGAGAGTACGTGTTGGGAAGATGCAAAGTGGCAAAGGTGTCACTGTGAGAGAATACGTGTTGAGAAGATGCAAATTCGCAGAGGTGTCACTGCGAGAAAGTAAGTGTTGGGAAGATGTAAACTAAAGTCGCAGAGGTGTCACTGTGAGAGAGTAAGTGTTGGGAAGATGCAACATAAGGTCCCTTCCAGAGAAATAATACATATAGAAAATAAATAATTTCTATAGCAGCCTAGAATAGGATCATATACTTAGTAATTTAATAGATATTCAGAAAAAAACACAAAGCCATGACGGCTTGCGAGAAAGACAGGAAAACTGAACAAATTATATAACCAAAAAACCCAGACATTTACAGCGCACTCACTTTGCTGCCAAGAGCAGCACTTCGCTGCTGCCCCCCACCTGCGAATCCGCGTCCTTGCAACCTGTAGGAAATTAGTAGGGTCATAGCGTCTCACGCTGCGGGATTCACTCGCCACAAGCACCGGTTGGTGCCGTATCACTTTTTTACCAGGTAACCCGCAATTACCGCACTCTCTTGTTTTTTGTTAATTCGCATTGGTCTCTTCATCATTCTAGTCCCCCAATTTTTTCCTAAACAGCCGTATAAAACCTGACCAACCACCTCGCAAATTCTCATGACTTGATTCTACATTACTGAGCTGGTAAGGATGCTCTGCTATGCCCGATATTGTTATCACTAGAGCCCTTACATGGTCCTCTCACCTAGTTCCATCCGTTTTGTCAGGCTGCAATTTTGACCCCTTACGCACTCTTGGCATTACTCTGCAAGCAATTGCTACTTTGGTTCCCCCTGCACAGGTCAGCACCTTATTCTTGCAAAGATTGCACTATGTAATTCTGCCAGATTTTGCACAGACGTATCACTTTTGAGCATGACTCACGGTTACTATGACAGCAATTTCACTCTCATAGTTATTGGTTGCCCGTCCTTTCTTCACGCATGTGCATAGTATGAGAGACCACTGTGTTATTAATTTTATTATTGATTCTCATTTTTTTACTGATTCTCAATTTGGTTCTTTTCTTTCTTCCCTCCTTTCTCCTTTTATTTTTGTACTTTTCTTTTCCTTGTATTCTCTCTTTGTGACAGGCATTTCTTCCCTTAGGCATGTATTTTAAGTCCTGATGATGGTCCCCATATTTCAATGAGGGATCGAAACGTCGTCGACCAAAAACTACCATGACTATTTCAAATGTGTTTCATTGTGATATAAATAGAGTGGTTACCTTATGAAAATACGTGGTGTTAATTCAACACTTGTGGAACCACGCTGTAAATGTCTGAGTTTTTTGGTTATATTGTTCAGTTTTTCTGTCTTTCTCTCAAGCTGTCATGGCTTTGTGTTTTTTTCTGAATATCTATTAAATTGCTCAGTATATGATCCAATTCTAGGCTGCTATAGAAATTATTTATTTTCTATATGTATTGTTATAAATATTTCTCTAGAAGGCACCTTATGTTCCTCTAAAAATAACCTTACCCATAGTCCCTGTCAAATCCTTTGGTTCCCTTGTCTATGATAGCACGGGAAGATGTAAAGTCGCAGAGATGTCACTGTGAGAGACTAAGTGTTGGGAAGATGCAAAGTTGCAGAGGTGTCACTGTGAGAGAGAAGGTGTTGGGGAGATGTAAAGCCACAGAGGTGTCACTGTGAGAGAGAAGGTGTTGGGGAGATGTAAAGTTGCCGAGATGTCACTGTGAGAGAGTAAGTGTTGGGAAGATGCAAAGTTGCAGAGGTGTCACTGTGAGAGAGTAAGTGTTGGGAAGATGCAAAGTTGCAGAGGTGTCACTGTGAGAGAGTAAGTGTTGGGAAGATGCAAAGTCACAGATGTGTCACTGCAAGAGAGTAAGTGTTGAGAAGATGTAAAGTCGCAGAGTTGTCACTGAGAGAGTAAGTGATGGGAAGATGCAAAGTCGCAGAGGTGTCACTGGGAGAGATAACATGTTTGGAAGATGCAAAGAAGATGCAAAGTCACAGAGGTGTCACTGAGAGAGTAAGTGTTAGGAAGATGCAGCGTAACAGAGGTTTGACTGCGAGAGAGTAAGTGTTAGGAAGATGCAAAGTCACAGAGGAGTCACTTGGAGAGAGTACGCATTGGGAAGATCCAAAGTCACAGACGAGTCACTGTGTGAGAGTACGCGTTGGGAAGATGCAGACTCACAGAAGAGTCACTGTGAGAGAGTAAGTGTTGGAAAGATGCAAAGTCACAGAGGTCGGTGTCACTGCGAAGAGTAAGTGTTGGGAATATGTAGAGTCACAAAGGTGTCACTGCCAAGAGTAAGTATTGGGAATAAGCAAAGTCACAGAATAGCCACTGTGAAAGAGTAAGTGTTGGGAAGACGCGAAGTCACAGAGGTGTCACTGTGAAAGAGTAAGTGTTGGGAAGACGCAAAGTCACAGAGGTGTCACTGTGAGAGAGTAAGTATTGGGAAGATGCAAAGTCACAGAAGAGTCACTGTGAGAGAGTAAGTGTTGGGAAGATGTAAAGCCATAGAGGTGTCACTGCGAAGAGTAAGTGTTGGGAAGATGCAAAGTCACAGAAGAGTCACTGTGAGAGAGTAAGTGTTGGGAAGATGCAAAGTCACAGAAGAGTCACTGTGAGAGAGTAAGTGTTGGAAAGATGCAAAGTCACAGAGGTCGGTGTCACTGCCAAGAGTAAGTGTTGGGAATATGTAGAGTCACAAAGGTGTCACTGCCAAGAGTAAGTATTGGGAAGATGCAAAGTCACAGAATAGTCACTGTGAGAGAGTAAGTGTTGGAAAGATGCAAAGTCACAGAGGTCGGTGTCACTGCGAAGAGTAAGTGTTGGGAAGATGCAAAGTCACAGAATAGTCACTGTGAGAGAGTAAGTGTTGGAAAGATGCAAAGTCACAGAGGTCGGTGTCACTGTGAGAGAGTAAGTGTTGGGAAGATGCAAAGTCACAGAATAGTCACTGTGAAAGAGTAAGTGTTGGGAAGATGTAAAGCCATAGAGGTGTCACTGCGAAGAGTAAGTGTTGGGAAGATGCAAAGTCACAGAAGAGTCACTGTGAGAGAGTAAGTGTTGGGAAGATGCAAAGTCACAGAAGAGTCACTGTGAGAGAGTAAGTGTTGGGAAGATGCAAAGTCACAGAAGAGTCACTGTGAAAGAGTAAGTGTTGGGAAGATGTAAAGCCATAGAGGTGTCACTGCGAAGAGTAAGTGTTGGGAAGATGCAAAGTCACAGAAGAGTCACTGTGAGAGAGTAAGTGTTGGGAAGATGCAAAGTCACAGAAGAGTCACTGTGAGAGAGTAAGTGTTGGGAAGATGCAAAGTCACAGAAGAGTCACTGTGAGAGAGTAAGTGTTGGGAAGATGCAAAGTCACAGAAGAGTCACTGTGAGAGAGTAAGTGTTGGGAAGATGCAAAGTCACAGAAGAGTCACTGTGAAAGAGTAAGTGTTGGGAAGATGTAAAGCCATAGAGGTGTCACTGCGAAGAGTAAGTGTTGGGAAGATGCAAAGTCACAGAAGAGTCACTGTGAGAGAGTAAGTGTTGGGAAGATGCAAAGTCACAGAAGAGTCACTGCGAGAGAGTAAGTGTTGGGAAGATGCAAAGTCACAGAAGAGTCACTGTGAGAGAGTAAGTGTTGGGAAGATGCAAAGTCACAGAAGAGTCACTGTGAGAGAGTAAGTGTTGGGAAGATGCAAAGTCACAGAAGAGTCACTGTGAGAGAGTAAGTGTTGGGAAGATGCAAAGTCACAGAAGATTCACTGTGAGAGAGTAAGTGTTGGGAAGATGCAAAATCACAGAGGTGTCACTGTGACAGAATAAGCGTTAAGATGCAAAGTCACAGAGGTTTTACTGCGAGACAGTAAGTGTTAGTAAGATGCAGAGTCACAGAGGTGTCACTTTGAAAGAGTAAATGTTAGGAAGACGTGTTAAATATATCCTATGTTGTCAAATTCTTGTAAGGAAACCTCTGTTCAATTTTGTACAGTTGTTACTATTGTTTATTTACAGCTGTTATTGCTGGCAATTGTTCTTTGTTGAAAAAGGGGAGAAGTGTGGTGATGTAAGCTTGGAGTGCAGTGCCGTCATGGAATCCTATGATGTCTTGAGATTCCATGTACGGCAGTTGTCTCTGGGCCCCTGTTATGAGAGACGTGCCTCGGTCTCAATAAAAGCACCCCAAACTATATCAAGCGTGTCAGTACCTTCCTCAAGAATTTTGATGGTAGCCCAAAAAAACTATCAGATCTTCTCTACTTCCTTCAAATGCTGCAGTTAAAATGTCTGGAGGGGTCGGTGACGTTAATGTCTGGATCTGCAACAAATTTCCCATCAGTGTTTACGCTTCTTACACCCAGAATTAATTATTTACTGTTTTCGTAGTTGTCTTCATCATGATCCCCACTGTATTCATTCAAAATACAACGGACATTACTTGTTTTTCCTCTCCTACATACCCTTAAAAAATGTCCCACTTTTCCGCACCTCTTGCACTGTTGACCCAGGGCAGGACAGAACCTGAAAGAAGATACATGTGAAAAAGAACCACCTCAAAAACAACACATTCTCTGGGATTGTTGTGCATTATTCGATCTAACAAACGATCTTGATCTAGAATTGCCTGGAAAATTCCTGGGTATAGGTTTACTAACCACTGCACCTGAAATCGTAGACTTGGCTAGAGATTCTTCTAACATTTTTGCATCAATAGAAGAACCCTCAATACCCTTGGCTACATATATAGCTGTGTCTAACGACGGATTCTTGCACGATAGTAATCGTTCCTGTATTTTCTTAGAATGACATCTAGCTACGAATTGATCACGAATCAATTCTGCGGTGAAAGTGAGGACGCCA